>QNGE01001857.1:123887-139664 GCA_008508345.1 Paragonimus westermani
ATCCCCGACTACTCATCAGTAATCTAAAATATCGCCTTGCAGGTTTAATGAGTTCTGTGATCTCGACCTGTCTCGGAAGTCCTAATCGCGGGGTTATCGATTGGAGTTGACAGGACAGTTACTGTGTCTCCTCTTGTGACGATCGGGCAACCTGATCATTGCTCACAAGCGAAGGTAGTTGAGTGTTCAGATTTGATAATTCGGTCGTGCCTAATGTGAGGCCAATGGCGCAGTAGTCAACACGGTTGTTTCGTGAACGTGTGGCCGGAGTTCAAATGCCGGCTGTGGCAAGGATATGCACTACTGATGAGCTCTAATGAGAGCGAAACTCGAGTCTAGTGCTTCTTTTCGAAAGAGACTGGCTGGAAAGTCTATCTGAATGCGAACGCTGCGATCCAATGTGAGTGATTTCCATCTTGAAAACAAACCAAATACCCCACTAATCATTGGCAAACCCAGATAGGTTGAATGTAGAATCAGTCGGGATTCACGGCTATACGCAGTATATTGGGGCAGCTGTAAACCTTTTGATTCGGGGCAGAACAAGACAGAAGGTTTACTCTGATAAAACTGGTTCTGTACACGAATAAGTAATGGTTAGCAGCTTACACAACATACAACCAAGTGAACTCTGAGCACGGAATTTAACCGTCAGCAGGTATCAGTCAATAATGCGATAGCGTAAGTAATTCAATGATGTGATGCAAATGAACAAAAAGGGGAGAGTTCGAACCAGAGTTCATAGTAGCAATTCAGAGTATGTTACCTGTAACGGTGTGAGGAATGTCCGGGGAGTAATAAATGTAATTAATGCATGTGGATATGTATAAAGGAACTACAGTATGATAGTTTGACCAATGGGGTAGTTGAGAGTGACTTTGTGCAGGCCACTGGTTATGGATGGATAGACGGATGGCAGAGTTTCGGGACCGGGTGTGGAGGCTCGGTGGTTCCAGCTTTCCGGCGGATCCTTCGCCATCGTACTCTCAGTTTCGCTTATGGTGATCCGAACGTAATTTTAACTGAGTCTGGCCAAAGTCAAAACCGTTGATAAAATTATTGATGGTTTTCATGGGTAGCACATAGTATAAGATCACTCATGAAACCTCTCAATTAAATACAAAGATTTAGTGGACGTTGTGTTTTAGCTATCGCGTGGTTCATATTAAAACTAAACTCCCCTCACAGACGACCGATGATACGATCACACTGCGTAATTATTGTCAGTTGTGAAAATCGTTCAAGACTGTCAACGATTTGACCACGAAACAGATTCGTTCCGTCCTTTTCAGTTCCACGTGCTTCTGCAGTTACGCTGACCTGAGGGCATCTCTAACATTTTGCTATGACAGTTTTTCTGTTCCAAAATAGCCATGCCGTTGAGCTTGACAATATTCTCACCACAGGTCCGGGGAAAGGTGCGGCTGGCAGAAAAAAATTGAACCTAATCGCTAACAAGTGTATTGTATCATGGCTTGTATGACAGTCCGACTTTGTTGCCAGCATTAGGAGACTAATCACAGGAGTATCTAGCAAATGCTTTTGGTAGACTTATTTTCGCAGATGTCCGTATGGTTGAGACTGTTACCTCCACTTCAAAATACTTACATTTTTAGTGAATAAAATGTTCATAAGATGTACTCCCAACTTCAATTCAGTCGTGGCTACTAAATGGTTCGCCGACTAGTGGTCTCGCAATGGGATCACCATTAGGCTAAGTAACAAGCCGGAGTATCAAGAGTCAAGTAAGTCTGGCAGCAACATGTGTTGTTGACAGCGATAAGTAGAGGATAATTTGGTTTTCTTGAAATGTGAACGCCAGTTAATTGTTATCGTACCATCGTTCACTCAGAAACATCTCTTCATAATGCTTGTTTCTGAAATGGAATAAGAAAACTTCATTTTTTAGAGGTTAGCCTGAAAAGCAATATAGATAGCGGATAGTAGTGATCCACTTATCGCTAAGCTGATAGGGATAGTTTTGTACAAAGTAAACAGTAGCGAAACCATATCCGCTCCCTTACCAATAAGGTGATGCAAAGTTGTTATGCAGACCTTCAGATAAGGATAGTTGGTTACGCGGTAAGAAGACAAATCTATTCTGAGCGCTTTATAACACTTTAGCGGTTATCCAAAACACACTTAACCATCGGCTTCATGGGACTGTACAAGCCCAACTCCGGTGGCAACGTTACATTCCTGGTTTCCCCACTTCCTCCAAGGGATTTGATCCCGAATGACAATTTCTCTATACTTACGACTCTGTATTCTTGCAGTTGTACAGCAGTATATATATATATATATACTCCATGATGACGAGTATGTCTAAATGGATCACAGACCACCTAGCGTAGCTCAGGATTGTTTTGACTATATCCGTCAACAACGCATTCAGCGCATGCCTAGCCACTAATGACTACCGACATGGTCAACTGGAGTTGATCTCATTGAACTGACACTAAGTAAAAGAACCAGCTCGGTTCAAGGCAAGTTTTGACGCAGTAGGTAAAATTGAGTGTTGTGGATATAACTGCAGTTTATTTGCGGTTACAAGCTCCGTAACAAATGACACTGTTTGCGCCAATTGACTGGAGAGTGTGAGATGAACAGATGTCAACAGCCATGCGGCCCGCTAATTCAGTGGGTTGTAAGGGGCTCACTTGTTTTTTAGTCAATTTAACGGCACCAAATTAATCAGGACACTCACTGTTGGCTGTATTATTGTCGCGCCATCCGACGGACACACGAGTATAAAACGTTGTCGTTTACAAACTGAGATCACCTTATAGCTCCATCTAGTCTTTGCGCGTAATGTAGAAATTGCTGGTCAGCCAATGGAAAGTGGTCACAAAACAGATGTCAAGCGCCGCTGAACCCAACGTCATTTTATTACGTAACCCAAACTTCTTATAAGAGTAGGAAATTTCACACAGCTAGCAATTGTCTTACCGGTAGGTCACCCTATCAGTTTATATTCCGAACAAAAACTTTTAATTAAAACGGTGAAATATTGAGCTACGTCTCTCGAAACACCATAATTAAGAGCAGTTACTCACCAGTTGAGTAACTAGACCATATACATTTGGAATGGTAAAACGTTGAACATACCCCCATGAAATCCTGCAGGATCTTTTTCCGTCGTCCACATACTGTTTTTAACTAGTTCAGTTTATATACTTGTGTTGATGTGATGCTGAATTATCGGAAGGAAATGTTCGCACGGCTCTGTTCTATGCACAATAGACAGTTTGGAGGATATGCCAGAGCGATGCAGTAGTCGCTTCATTACGTTTCCGGAAACATTTTGAGCTCAAATTCTTGTTTTACTTTTTACGAATAGGGTTTATAGGAGAGTCATGGCAACCAGTGGTGTGTGGACAACCTTTCCATGTTAACTTTTTGTGGAGGCTATTTGAAATAAGCTACAGCACACAAGTCTATCGTTCCAAATGAATAATTGACATCAAGAACTCGTTACAAACAGAACGTTTCAAATTGTCGTATTTTGTCATACAATAGCCTAATACACTCATGGTCAACTGAATTGGACTCACGATATTCAATCTCATCTCTGAATGAAGTCTACTTTCAATGTTCCTTATTCACTAATACGAGAATTCCGCTCTTGAAATCATTTCATTTTTTGTGAATCTATCTTCGCTATATTCTTTTGTGACACTAATTGTTTAACGCAGCGGCTTATTTGTAATGAAAACCCCGGATCAGTGTAATTCGAAGTTTATAGGGTTGTCTTTTAAATATATCCATATTTTAAAAGTAGAAACTGCACAAAAACCATTGACTCTACCTTGTGATTTCTTAAGTAGAAGCTGATGGGATATTCAAATCAACTTTATGGCGTAGTGGTCACTGGAATCCGCATTTCCCTTTTGAACGTCGTAGGCTACATGGTTCATAGGGGAAAACAAAACCTGTGACAATTTTTGGTTTAACTCCTAAACATTCAAATATCTTGACTGTTGGAAAGTGTAAATGCTCTCAACTAGACTAGTCCCCCACCAGTGCGATCACCTTTGCATGAACACGGCTAATTCTGTACAGACTATTCATACTAGATGGCTAATCCACAATACTTACAGTGATCGGTTGTTGGACATTAATCTACTCAACAAACCGTTACTGTGATTCCAATTTGAATATAATATTTAACTTTTGACTACTCCACTGTCGATTTTTGGAAACTCTCAGTCATAGTCCAGGCCCCAACAATATGTGAACAAAAAGGAATGGTACTCCTCCTAAGAGCCAGTGTATGCCACTAAGCATTCGAAGCCATGTTTAACGTAGTGAGACACAATAAAGTCAACACTGTGCTAGGGTCCACGCTTACGGTAGTCATCATTCAGTGGGACAAGTGAACACTGAATGTACATCACTGAAGCAACGTTTTGCGCGTCAACACTGGGACACACGACTCATATGGGTCATATTTTTCGGTTTCGTCAGCGTTCTATTTACTGTGGTACACTGACGCTACACTGTTCGTGTTTACAGTGAACCGGTTTGTCAACTTTTTTAGTCAGCCTGCAACCTATCACGAACTGTACGATTTCCTGTTAGTCGACCGTTTGACATCCGGACAATTTCAGAAACCCAGTTGTCAACTGCCAATATGAACAGTATATATCTGCACAACTAACAAAACCGGACTAGTGTTGAATATATGATCACGTAAGCAACAACCAGCAACTCATTAGTCGAATGAATCAACACCATTTCACATAATACAACAAACAATAACACGATTAATTAAAAAGCTCTAATAGTGACTCATCTCAAGGTCAGTAAATCGATCGAGCTGAATAGTACAAACACGTTGCATTGAATTTCACGTACAAAGACAGATACATGGCTGAAATAATGTTATCTGAAGCAAAACTAATACCTCGCCACGATTACTAAATAAGGATCAAGGGGAGCTCATGAGTAACGTAAGCAACTCTTACTAATCGATAATAGGTCCTCAAAAAGTGAGATAGACTGAAAATGTTTAACATCTCAAACATTATTGCATTAGTGTTCGGGATAACATATCTGTTGAGAGCAGAAAATGAAATAAAAACCGGATAACGCAAGATTAATCTGAAACACAATTCTAACACAACTCACAAAAAACCAACCTGCAAAATGTTACATTCATCACACGTGTGACAAAACAAGAAAACATGCTGAAAACTGCGATGTTTGTTTTTTCTTAGCATACCAACCGAATGCATGTTTCAAACGATCGCTACACCCCGGATCGTTAAGTAAAACCAGAATAACGTCATTACCCGTTTTTATCTGAACTTATCTTTGTAAAGCTGATGTACGGTGGTATGAAACTTTTAAGTGGACTGGTTGAGTCCAACATTGTGACAGTGTCATATATTTTATGAGGCACGTTGAGCAGTTTGTTGTTTTTTAGTCCTATACAATGCTGTTACACAGATCTAATCTGGAGTGTAGATGTCGACTGGCGTCAGAGCATACCTCTAACGTAGTCCTGATTTGTTGGCTATTGAGGCAGACGCAACGTTAGCTGATTCTGGCTTTCAGATACTAAGGCAACTGTTACGCTGTACTATATTGGGTTGTCTTTCGTCTACTACCTTCCGAGGATGAAGATTACTTTATTTTATTACCGTTGAGGCGGTAAGGTCAAGCTGGTGTAATGGATAGTTGTTGGGTCCACATGCATGCAATCATCCCATTCGATTGATTGTTCTTTGTATAGCATGAATTCATGCAAACGCAAGGAAGGTTGTACACCTGGACTGTCATGTGGTACACATGGCGACTTTCATTCTTACCAGTAGCCTTCTGGCCGTTGCGGTTGGGTTTCAACATAATAAATTAGTCCAGACCAAGTTTGGTGCGAATTCTGTCCGGCAAAATGAACTGCGAAGAATGTGATTCAGCGTAACTCAATAGAGTCAGACGGACACACAAACAGACCGATCGAATTAGTCACCCTAGGGCCCACAAGCCCGACATGCCTTCGGTGACATGGAAGCATCGATTGTAAACTGCCATCAGAAGCATCTGCAATTACAGTTTGTGTCGTGCTGTTGAGGTTAATTTGAGAACAAACAGGGCAGATGTAAGGACTGCGTTACGCCCCTTACCGTCCTCCAGTTCAGACACTACTCCCCTGTATCAACATGCTACCCTAGTTCATAGTCACCTAACCAGTACCCCTATGATGCGAATATTTTGTGTCCATTCAAACCAAACAGATATATCGTTTTGAGAAAGAAGCAGGATTCCAGAGGACAAAGCACCTCAACCGGGCAACATTTTTGAACGAGCTATCGACTCCGATATCGATAAGATAAAGTGGTCAAATAAGACAAGCTTATGGGAAGTGGAACGACACTCTTCAGTAATGAGACCACAAAAGTGAGAAGTGTCAAGCGACGCTTATTGTTTTCACAGCGTAGCTATGATACATCACGTCAGAGTCCACAAATAGCGTGATAAACCTAAAAACACGATGTGCATCAGACTATACGAAAAAACGGTTGGGTTTTGATCACTTTTTAGTGATATATAAATCTATTTTGATAAACAGATTGGGAATAACACAACGTCACGAGCAAGTTGTAATACTCTACGTTTCAACCACCTTGGGAGGAAGGCCACCCGAGGTGGTTGAAACGTAGAGTATTACAACTTGCTCGTAACGTTGTGTTATTCCCAATCTGTTTATCAATAACATGTTAAACACGACGCCCAAACTATTCAACTTCGTTCGTACTCAATTTGGTGCGGATATCTTACAACTATTGTTGTAATGCGGCTTTTTATTATCTATCTGTCGGTGAAATAGCATAATCCATTAGGGAAATATCGTATTTTCAAGCGCTGAAACTGTTACGGAGACGTGTGTGAGCGGCCAGGGTTAATCGGCCGTGGACCGTGGTGGCCAGAGCAATGGGACGATAGGGCCGAGCGACCGAATAGGAAATGCCCGTACACCTCTCCCCCCCTACCCACAGCCAATCTGACTGTGGTTTCAGCAGTGTAGTGCGCCCGTTCGCTCACCAGTGTCGGTTGGGGGGCGTGCCTGACAAGTAAGCCCTTTGGTCTGGGACTCCGGATTTTGGGGCCAGGACATAGGGTAAATGTGACATCTGACATGCCCAACGTGGTGGTTGTACTGTACGCTGCGGCTCAGACCGAGCGAACCCCACCCCCTACACTTTGCCATTTCCATCCGGCGTTGTTACAGTAATTGGCTGCTCAGCCACCTCGACCAGTGAAGGCTTCAGCGTGAGCCCTCATACTGTCAGTATTCAGACTCAGTGGTTATGCCTCCAGTCCCCCAATGCGTCAGTGCAGTTCGTTTCGTCTGGCTACCCAGATAGTTTGGGTGGCACCGAGTTGAGAGTACGGGCGCGCCTTAGTCATGCCCAACCTGAGTCGGTTGACCGACACCAATTGGACCAACTGTACAGAGGTTCGTGAGCCTCAGATATCACCCGTCTGCACTCCGATCATCATACCTCTCGGGTTGAGCTGAGGGAAAGCGGATACAAATTTAAGCGCAGTGGTCAGTAGGGTAAACTCGAAGTTCAGGTGTAATAGTGGAAGTAGCAAACTGACTTTGGAAAAATGTACGGGTTTTGAAACGGGTGAGCGAACTTCGAATGAAATAGCGATCGGTCACAAAGGTTAGGTAGATTAATATGAAATTATAAACTGTGGTAACCCAGAGCACGATTTATATGAATTCTGATGGTCCGATCAGTCACGTGGACGGTGCAAAGTTAAATGCCTCCCAAATTTTAGAAGCGGCACGAGAGTATGTATGAATAATCCAACTTGACGAAAGTTCAACATGTTAATGTACTTTCGATCGAAAATGTTATTTGTTGCAAAGCTATTCACTTAGACAGTGTCTTTGGAATAGAAGGCTTAAAATTTCCAAGGCCTGGCTACGTTGTTGTGAATATCTTGTGGCCTGACGTTGAGGTGAGCATCGGAAGACTTGGGACATTGTTCAGATTCGTGCTGAGCGAAGTACTGTTTCGCAGCTTGAATTGAGCGCACTAGACGAACTTTTTCAAACTACTCTGAGCAATTATGACACAAAGTACTCTTTCAGTGCTGGCGAGACAACTCGATATTTTTATAGGTTGCCCCGTTAGAATAGGGGACGAAAAGATCAGAAGATTTCCTAGGAGCGGACGACCGCGCTGTTCTGTGGTAGAATGATTGGTGTTAGAGCTGGTGTTAGAGCTCAGTCGGAAGTAGGGAACACCTAGAAAATCCCGAGGCGTTAACACAGATATGTGCAAACACCTACGGGCATCCACTAAACCCCTAAGCAACCAACAGTAATTGTTCAGAAACGCCGAGCATCTCTTACTCGCTCACTAATGTTACACGGCCGAAAGACTGTCTTTTTCGTTGACAGCTATGTTCCATTTGGAGTCTCTTTGATGTAGTTAAACACGTGTTTAGAATGCCTATCAACAATAGCAACGACAGTGTTTCAACTTACTTACAGGGCAGTAAGCTAATCACTCAAATGCAAATGTTGTTAGGGTTTATCATGAAGAACGGTGGGAAGAAGAAAAAATCAATATTGCAAAATGTTCGTTTGCCTGAGACAATAAGGTTCATTGTTCATAGAGTGTATCACACCCTGTCACGAAATGCACACTTTCCTGGAGGCAGATGTTACAGCCACACTTGGTTCGCAGACAGTTTCTGTGATGATGAATTAGTAGACTTATTTATTAAATCCTTATTCTCGCTGGTGATCTTTTCACTGAGTAAATAAAGCCAGTTGATCTGGTAACAGACAGTCGTAAAGCATGTCGTACTTTCTGGTCTCGTTGTTCTTCCATTTACTAAAAAATATGAGATGGACAGTTACGTTACCCGGATGTTGTATCGACGGTCATAAGAACTGATCGGTAGCAGATGCTGGTCACTATGATGGATTGGTCATTTGGAAGTGTTGAGGTTTTTTGCGTTGGGGACACGTAGTATTTTTGAAGGGATTACGAACGGTCTGCTGAGCCTTTGAAAGAGATTGTCCGACAAGTCAGTGAAGACAGCCACAGTGAAAATACAATGGTACTTGTTTGACGTCTGAAAATAAGCTGCCGCGCTTTCAGTCCACTTCTGTTTTCACCAGAGGAGGTCACTAAGTGTGGACCAAAGGTTTACTTCCTGTGTGGTCACGACTACAAATAATATAGTGGGTAGCAGGCTACTTGGTTTTCATAAATCCCTGTAACAAATCTTCCGAGGTTATTTTTACGCATGTAGCAATCATCTGAATGGACGACCTCACACTGTCGTGGGTTAATTGGATAGGTGTAGTCAGATGAATTACCTATGAAACGTAGTTCTCATCATCAGTCATCTTTGGGGTTGGTTGGTTATATCCATCTGCTGGAAGATAGTTTCCTCCTCTCGCTAATGCTGAGTTTGACTGACCTCAAATCGTTAACTCACAAGCACTTAGACGAGCATCACGAATAGCACACAGCACATTCAGTGCCCAACCAGTTGGGTGCACAAAACTTATTTCAAACTTAATCCCCAACCTTGTGATGTAGCTGTCACCTCAGCTTCTCACGCAGCCCATCACGTGCCAAGCCGTCCAGTCTGAGTGATGTTCACTGTCCCAACTACACATGCGCGCGCACATATTCACCGGCCCGAAATCTCATTTCCACACCCGAACACACCCACGCACCCACGCGCGCAGTCGCCGTTTTCACACACAGCTAATCGGAATGTTCCGATTGGACGTGACTGGGCGCGGCCAGTACACAGTGGCACACATCGCGGTTGGGCCCGGATCGGAACAGAGAACAGCAGGACAGTACGCGGTCGACGCGAGCGCCACTGCACTGTGCTTGCACACCAATCCCAACAATAAACGATCAAAGCATTGATAACCTTTTCATTGCCTATCATAGTGACATCGTTGTTTACCGACTGGAAATTCTATGGGTATGCAACAGTTGACATCGGTTGCTGATGTTGTTCAATTTATATCGTTATTTTTGCTATCACGGTTAAGAGTACCACTTCAGTGACCAGCTAGATCATCTTGGTGTTAGATTCGTTGAATTTTGTTTGGTTTAGCTGCCGTTGTGTGTTTGGTAAAATGTCAACTACTGAATTCACCGAAACACACCAAGCCTTAAGTTTGCGTCAATAAGGCCTTCTGCTACTTGCAATGAACCAATATGGTGAGTTCTATACCATGACTACCTAGACAGAATGCATATTTTCATCTTTATAACCATCACTGCGGCCTTTCCAAACACATCTAGTTTGGTATTGTTTGGCACCACCTCAACTTAGCATCTACCCAGTCGTTTTAATAGGCTAATTCTTCATTGAATGGTGGCCATTTTACGAGATTGCCTTTTGTTTATACCATTTCTAACAGTAACGACACCAACCAAACTGCGCGGCTTACAACATGTGCTTTTTTCCTCCCCGTTCCAGGTCTCACGGCGGCCACGTACTTGGAATTCAGCAAGGGTCACCTCCAGCTCTGGCATTAGGGGTGTACAGAATGTGCCATGTAGCCGGAAAGGAGAACTGTGTACCCGATTTGCTTTCCCGAACGCAACACCTGAATGAGGTCCACATGGACGTGACCGGAGTTAACAGTATCGAACTGGAGAGTGACCCCGGTAAGTTACAAGCAGNGCTAGTCATGGTTGACTATTTTACCAAGTGGTGTGGGGCGATTCCCATTCCAGCTACAGATTCTTGAACGATTGTTAAACGATGTGCAATGAATGGATTTCGCGTTGGGCACACCGTATCAACCACATTCCGACCGGGGATCCAACTGCGACAGCGTGTTGATGCGGGAAATGTGTCACATTATGAATATCAAGAAGTCCCGCACCACAGCTTACCATCCGGAAGGAAACGGTCTCGTTGAGCACACCAATCGCACTCTAAAGAATCTGCCGAAAGCTTTTGTCAACCATGAGACAACGCGTGATTGGGACATCGCATTACCTCGATAACTCCTAGTGTACCGAGCCACCGTCCATGCGTCCGCGGGCCAAACTCCTCACTTTATGGTATCTGGGTGGGAATGTCGACTGGCATCAGATACACTCCTCCCGATTGACCACCATGAACCCTCACTGACATCGGAACATATTCGCCATATGCACTGGATCCTCGTGCTTGGTCACCAACTGGCAAGGTAACATCCACAAGGAGCCCAGCATCATCAGAAGGCTTACCTTGACTGAAAGGTTCATAGGACGCAGTTCCATCCGGGAGACGGAGTGTGGTTGTACGACGCTGTACCACCCCCAGGAATTCCACCTAAACTCCATCGGGAGTGGAAAGGGCCATACGTCTTCGACGAAGTACTCACAGATGCAACGTATCATATCAAACAGCTGAAAGTACCCGGATGGTCATCTGTCGTGCATTTTAACCGTCTGAAGAAGATGACGACCGCAAATGGGGGCGCTGGGGACAGCACCTACGGAGGAGGGGAGTCTTGTGACAGTAACGACACCAACCAAACTGCGTGCCTAACAACATGCGCTTTTTCCCTCCTTCTTCCAGGTCTCGCGGCGGCCACATACTTGGACGAGGCGCAGGAAACACCAACAGAAGGAAACAACGTATAATTGTAAGACGCTTGTTTTTGCTGACTTGTATACCATGTAACACATTACGCTGTCGTGCTCCTATTCTCGCATGTGTTGCTGAATAGTCCTTCCCTACGAATTTGCGTGCTCCATTGGGTGATTTAGAATACGGTTTCCAACTCACCAATTCTGTGACTAACACTCGTACGATCCATTTTCAGCAAATGGATATTCCGTCTCCTGCCCAGTGAATTACTATCGCCCACGTGAGTTCCCCACTGTGGAATATTACAATTTTGACTACTTTTCTGCCAGAAAGTATGAGTATTTGATTATTCCACATTCACAATGATAGGGCATTTTTTGTGTCAGTTTGGTCAATGGTTGTCGTAAAAAAGCAAATTATTTTGATCTCTTTGCCGGATGTCTTCGCAGACTTGAATCATATTCCCGACCATCAGAAGTAGTGTAATTGGGATTGGTGGTGACACGTTACTGTATGAATGGTCCCAAATCACCAGAAGCAATTTAGCGTACAGTATACATTTTTAATCAGATCTTAAGATTTAATACTAGAGTTTTACTGTTGATTCACTTTCCTTCGTGCACTAACAATCATCGACTAACCAGTGGGTCTTTGGGAAACTGTGTATTCCAGCTAGGTTTACTTAACATTCTGAAGGGACTTATTGACAATTCCGTTCACAAGCTTTTGTTTCAAAACATGTATTCTGCACGGAAGTCCAGAGGTAAACCACAGCTTTCGAATAATATTCATATTATGCGGTCTCCTAGAGAACAGACATATTGAGCACCGGACTGACTTTACTCAGTGGCTGTACTATTAGGACTAATCGTAGAATTACAATTGCCGGATGGGGTTTTAAGTAATGACAAAGATACGCATTATTGACGGTTTTTAATAAGGGCAACGGTGGTCAAACAAGGTTTTGCGTGGTCAAGTCAACAAGAGTTAATTCTCCAGAGTACGTCCCATTCCGTAATATATTGTGACCCCACCTCAGCATTTGGCGATATTTTACCTGTGACGATGGATATTATCTGAACCTTTCAAAATCGGTAGACTTTACTGAATCTTCATCTGGACCAACTAAATTTCCAATTTCAGTACAGCATTACCGTAGCAATGGGACTTCGTTTTAAAACATTGGAGTGACTGAAATGTTTGTACCAGCAGATCAGCCAAACACTTTGTCCATATTTGTATTTTGATGGCTCCAGTTGCCCTCATGACCAATTAACACGCCACCATAACGTCAACTTAAGGTTCAGTTAACCATTGTCTGCTAGCTATACAGTCGCGAACGGGCAAACTAGTACGGTTTTAGAGGAGAACCAATTACGGAAAATCTGGTGTCTCAACTGGATATGAACCAGCGACAGAAACACAACTTCTGCTGGAAGTATCTTTTTGAAAAATTCTTTCGGGAAATTTGTTCTGTAACATGCAAGTCGGTCCTGACTGCCCGTAACACGTGCGGATCAACTTTGGGGCAAAGCTGAGACACTGGAGAGCAGCACTCTTCTGAAGTTGGAGTTCCACCCACAGTCAGGTAAGAGTAAACAACACAACCACTCATGAGCCAAACGCTCAATAAGCCATGCACATGTGCAGTGAGGATAGACGGTCGCACCATACTACTCACATCACTATTCAGTAGCAGCATGAATCGAAATGTTCGCGGGATAAATACGGGAGATATTTGGGAAGGATCGTTGGAAGGCTGAATGACATTTAATGACAGTCGCCACATGACGGAACTGAGACATGGTGTCCAAGGTGACTGGAGCGTCCTCAAAAGAGTGCGGTGTGCAAATGAGTGTTTTTGTTTCTAGTCCCGTTGAGAGGTTTAAGTAGTGTATTGGTTTCTTCAATAAAACAACCTTTGTGTCGTCCGCCTTCTGGATTCACAACAAATGACTTACACAAACGAAAATTAAAGCAGTGCCAACAACACGGTGGCACCATCTGCTGCACCACTCAAATTCAACCAGTGCGCGCTTGCTGGTTTCGACCGTAAGTTACAGCACT
Organism: Paragonimus westermani; assembly: GCA_008508345.1. NCBI lineage: Eukaryota > Metazoa > Platyhelminthes > Trematoda > Plagiorchiida > Troglotrematidae > Paragonimus > Paragonimus westermani. The sequence goes on from QNGE01001857.1 coordinate 137,544, forward strand.
CTGGATGAGATTGAATGGAGCAATAAGGAGACTCAACTCGTGCGATGTCCCCTGGCTAAAGTAAAATCTTTATTATACAAAAATATGTCAAGACCGTTGTTGTAAGGACGCTACGCAGGTGATATTCTAGCTACCTTTGAGAGCTCAAGTGACTCAGGTATGTTATTCCGAGGTTGGATCAAGATCATCCGAACCTAAAGGTGACGAGACAAAACGAAGTGAATGGCTGTCTTCCGTACCTGGACACTCTGGTCACCGGAAAATCAGATGACACGGTAGGAAGATCGGTCTATAGGAAGTTTAATTGGAATGGGTAGTATATGCATTTCAATAGCTTCTGTCCGGTGCAGTATAACAGAGGCTTATCAGGACGCTTCTTCACAAAGCACGAAGGATTTTCACAGAGAAAAATCCAAAGACTGAGTTAAGTTTACTGACGGACACTCTACATGTTAACAGGTTGCCGTTGCAGTTTATTGAGAAGTACAACAGAGCTACTACCCAAAAAATATAATTAACACCACTACCACAAGGGACAATGTATTTAGAAGTCCTGTTTGTAGGAGACAGCTAGTCAACAATGATGGGGAAGCCTTTAACAGCCGCTGTATCCAGGACTTATAACGCTGCAAAACTGTGCATAGTACAGCTAATCAGAACTTTACGAGTCTATTCGGCTAAGAACAGTCTACGTCTGCCACACCCCACTGTTTATACAGATATTCGCGCAGCTGCAGTATGAGCTACATAGGAAGGATAAACAGACAACTAGCTGCTCGTATCAAGGATCATGTTCCAAAATGGCTTGAAACTCATCTAGAGAAACACCAGATGCCTGTATAGATGCCAACGGACGACATCCAGTATCACCACTCGCAAGGCGCACAATCCAAACTGATCAGAGTCAAAGTTCCTGACACCTTTTCGCAAGGCGCATAATCCAAACTGAACAGAGTCAAAGTTCCTGACACCTTTTCAGTGAGTTTTTTCGAAACAGCCGGAAAAACATACTTGAGTTTGCTGAGGTTTTGGCTACCAAAAGTCACAGTCCCTTTGTGTTCAAAAACAACCTGTGTTGACGCTGAGGCTACCGTGGTAAACAGTAATCGTACAATTTTGATTTCCATTTTTCTTGTCCCTCTGTTACTTCAGAGGAAATCACGTGAATTTCGTCTTCTCGTTGTTTTATTCACCAAACACCATACTCAAACGTTCTGCCAACTGAGGTGACTTCGTAGTTTAGCTTGTAGAGCGATTATCGCGTCTGAGCATGCTCTTTCTGTCGTTGCTTTGAAACCAGCCGAAGCTCGGATTTTTCGCAATTGGATTCCGTAGATCAGTGGTGGTGTTAGGAGTACTAACTGGAAGTGTGCAGAGACTCAGTCTATCTCAAGGTCCCAGATACTGACTGTTTTTTCAAGAAGCTTCACAGGTTTTTGCTTAGCTACTTTCTTTTTCTACACGTGTACTTGTTCATTATTGTGCTACTCTCTGAATTATTGACTTCATTGCCTACAACAGCCTGAATCACAACACCCACAGATAGGACTTAAAGGCGAGAATAATGATGGTCACCTTCCGATTTGTTCTTTGGTATATCGATAATAACTTCAATATGCAACAAACGCTGCGGTATTGGTACTCTTTTTATCAGTCACTGGAATTCGTGTTTTTTCCAAAAGATCTATCTTACCTTTGTCTCCTGATATGCTCATGGGGATTTTTCCTAGGGTAGATCGGTCCCCAATCAAATGTGTTAATTTACCAGAATACTTCTATGCTCGCCCATGGTTATGGGTATTGTGTGTTCTTTACTCCAAGTATTGTTTGACGGGGATGTGCGATTAACTACGATTGATTATTTTTTGGAATGCGTGCTCAGAGAAGTAGTGGATCCGGAGTGGCGGTTCTGCCCGACAGAAAGCTACGAGATGCTGAGTACGCGGACGACCTCGCTCTGTTTAGCTAGATGTAGACCATGTTGAGTCAGTAAAAATAGTATGGATTGCGCTTTTAAGCTGTAAAATGTTACAAGTTCAGACTGACCCTGACCCTACCTTCGATATCACAGGTAGGCTGTTCACGTTTGTTGACACTTCGCCTACGTGGATAACGTCATCT
>QNGE01001858.1:16911-50448 GCA_008508345.1 Paragonimus westermani
AATGACCTGGCGTAGGGAAATGAAGTCGTTCACGAAGAGGTTGGCCACTGTGGGTCGTGTTCGTCTCCCAGGCTTGGGCCCTCGCGACTCACAGAGTCGGTGGTTGGAGACTCTAGGTGAGATGGCGGCTAATCGAGCTCAGTGGCGTGAATGTTGTCGTTGTTTGTCCGAGTTGTCTGTGAAGTGAGTGCATTCGATGACGCGGGGCAGTGAAAGCCCTAAGGAAGCTGTCCTGCCGATGACTCCTTACTTTCGGTTTGTTTGCAACGTTCAGGCACCTTGATGCTGAATATTTGAATATGGACGTAGTCATTTTCAGTAGTTAGGTCCCTTCCCATCACCCTTCTTTTCCCTTCTCTTCCTATATACGGTTTGCTTTTTCTTCATGGTTGTGTGGCAGTTAAGCATTGGTGTGAACCACTGATGTATTGATGTTTATGATGATGATGATGATGATGGTGGTGGTGATGGTGGAGAACTGGCGATCCTCTTAGCACGGATACACATCTATGGATGGTAATTTTTTTCCAAGGGAACTTTTGTTCAATCTGTGATGGTATTCGGGAGTGTAAGTTAACAGACGTTCTGTTACTTATCTGTCCGCAGTGTCAGCGGTTCACTCACCTCTAAGAATCACTGAAACATTCGTTTTACTAGGATTCACACAGCATCGTGAAGACTATGGTACTGTGATTCCGTAACTGCCGGTGACCGTTCGATTGGCTGTCGATTTTTCGGCCGGAAGTTATGCTGGGCCCAAGTTTTGTAAATAATTAGACGAAGTCTTGTAGGATGACCAGTAGCAGGCTCCGTAATACACTGTTACTGTTAGTTGCTCCCGATTGCTCGATAGTCAAACGAGCGTGCGTATCTTGCTGTTAGCGTACTCGGCGCATCGTTCTGAGATCTGAAAACGTCAGGAAGGGCATACACTTGTGATTGGTTAAGCAATGCCTGAGAGGCTGCTGTTAAAGGAATTTTTACTAACCTGAATGTGCGAACCTTACGATCCCTTCATTCAAAGTATAAGAGCTCGCTGATGTGTGGTGACGGTTTTCGGTTTGCCTTAGTATTTAAGGCGTGACCTACTAATTCACGTGAAGTTATTCATCACAGTCTCCCTAGAACCAGTTTGAATAATATTAGCACTAAGTGACCACATATGGTAACAAACGTGCCATCGGTCATTTTGGAAAGCTGTAAAATAACCTGTTAGAAACATCTCTGAGTTATGTGATGCAGCGTGAAAGCTGTTCCATGTATCGACAGCATATTTATATCTCGGATTACTACACTACCGTTGGAGTGTTTCTGAATTCATATTGAATTTATTTGCCTACCCCCTGAAACAGAACGGTATCCCAGATGTTGTTCGTATTACTGAGTTTTCGTTAGTTGACCAGTTTTTCTCTTTCGTTTGTTTTTTCTGCAGATACGACCAGTAGCGGTCAGAATGAAATTTGTGGCATATTGCGGACCTTGAGCAATATCTGCAAGATTGGTCGGCGCACGGAGCTGTTACCACTGGCTCCCAGCGTATTACATGCTGTACTTGCCCTCCCGACAGACACTACAAAAGGGATTCTAAGCAGTCGTTTGGTGATTAAATTGATCCAGCGTGTGGGTCTATTATTTTGTCCTCCTCGGGTAACCACCTGGCAATATCAGCGTGGTTCACGATCGTTGGCTGACAATTTGGTTTCCCAAATGAGCATGCCTAACAAAACTAAACCGATGAATGATAGTTCTATGAAAAAGCCCGTCTGTGATGAAAACGATTCTGTATGCCAGCTCTCATCAGCAGTCGAGGTTGACGAGGATTTCGATCTGAGCCATGCTGATGATGTGGCCGAAGTGATTGATCGCTTGTTAAACGCTTTGAGGAGTCAGTACACGGTTGTTCGATGGTCTGCAGCGAAGGGGTAAGTGGTTTTTTTGCGGAAGTACCATTCATTTGGAAGGTTATATCAAACCGGCCTGTCGTTAGCTATACTGATTCTAAATTCAGTTACTTGAAGTGAACAGCGTTTTCAAGTCAGGCCAACATGTTACCAACTAAGTTATTTGGTGGTACATGTTAACTGGGATGCTACATGAACGTCTTTTGATAGCTGAGGGTCTTGCGCTTAGACGGTCAGATGCGGTTCCGATTGACTGTTAAAAACTTGCTGATCCCCGAAATAAAAGCAAAAGTCAGCACTTGTGGCTACAAAAACAATCAGCTCTATCGAGCTTCAGCAGGTTTTATAAACAAAAGGCAGCAGCCAAATGACGAAATACGGTTGGTCCCAAAGCCTCGGTTTCATTATTGGATAGTCCGGTCAGTTTGTGGTTTGGTTGTTCCAACACGTGACACACTTGGGCAACTTGTTTTATTCCGGTGCTCATTGTTACAAAATACAATGCTTTCCCGACTTGTCGTTGCGCCTACCTGCCATCACTAATTGGTTGACCTCGTGTTGATGAATTCGTCCAATCCAGTCACTCTACCCCGACGCGACTACGTTTACCAACCGGCAAGCCGTTCTCAAATGGTTCCTGTTATGACTGCTTTCCAGCTGTCCGAGAGGTCCTACTCTGCGCACAGTTATGGAACGGTTGTGAACTGTTTGTTGTACGTTTATGCCGGTATTGTCTGCTTGGCGACCTGACCATATGGTGCTCCACCGAGTGCGGTTGCCCCCTGAGACTGATAAGTCATCAACGTATTCACGGTGTGCCGTCCACGAACAGATGGTGGTTGCATCAGGAGCATGTAGGCCAACTCGATTATGTGTTTCCGTTCCTATCAACCGGTGTCCCGTGTTGTCTAGTGAACCGTTCGCTTTCCTTTCCAGAAACTTGGGTCTTGGTGGGTTGCTACGTTCTCTTTCGTTTAGTTCGGTGGTTGCACTGCCTGCAAAGGTTTTTTTGACTAATCAGCACAAATTGAAATCGCTTGTTTGCTTGCCTTGTATCACCATTATCTGCCTCTATAGCTTAGCACTTACCATTGGAGCCTGTGTTGTTTGTTTCCCAGAGACACATGGGTTTCACCGGCAGGACTACAAAGGCGTCCACTGGCGCATCTTCAGTCCTTTAGGTTTATACTAGATGCAAGATGCATGAGTGAAATCGTAAGTGGTGCAACACAAGCCACCTTTTCCGTTTATGTTTGAGAGTCTTGTAGCCTTGGTCCTTGAGATATGTGAATCCAGAGGTGATTGCCGCCTTCAGCGCGAGCAGCCAACAAGCAAACGATAAGAAACAAATCCATGGAATTTGAGTTCAGTCCTCTGAGTTAAGCTTTCTTTTCTTAGAAAAATTTCTTCATCAATGACTGGCGCACCAAATTACAAAAACAGAAGAGTGGTTGATTATCCTTGTGGAGGTCATATCCGAACACGATCTTCCGTATTCACTGGTGTTTGTTGATGAGTATTTCTTGTCAGTACCGAACAGATGAGGTCCTTGTAGTCAACGTTCTGGAAGATACCATCCTTTTGAATAGCGTTTCGCTGTAAATGCTGAACTATATTTGTCTCACTTCGGAATGTGTTGAATCGCTCAGTATGACGGACTTACTTATTTTAATGGAGTAATACAAGTTTTTGGACAGATTGGCGAATTCGAACTGTACCCAAATGGTGCGACGCTTCGTTTTGTTTTCTTCTACATGCACAATACAATAGGCCGTCCACCCGGTTTTTTATCCCTCGGACAGTATGCGTACCAAATTTCCACTTGCCATCGTTCGGTCTCATTCTTCCGTCGTCATTCCTGAATGAAATGAACCTTTGTTTGGAAATCGCCTAGAGCTGCACACTGCGGCCCATCGAGGGATGAAGCCTGATAGATGTATTTTTCACATTAATCTTCTTGCTCCTTACTTATAAGCCCGAAATAATTGCATTCTCCATGCCTTCTGTCGCTCGCATTTAGCGAGGTAGGTTGCCTGTCTCAAGTCTGCGGGTGCGATCGGAGCGTGATGAAACACTAGGTTTGAAGTATATTGTGATTCGTTAGGCGATGCCCTAGGAGTGGTATGAACTCGTCTAGTAGGCCTACAGTAAATTTACAAATGAACTCAAAACGTAACCACGGGCAGGTGGCACAGAAATGTTTACCCCGGAAATCTTCACCCTTTCTCTCGTAGCAGTCTGCCGGAAACAGACATATACTTTTGCGTTGAAATAAGCCATTAGTTTATTTTCTCAGTTGAGAGTTGGCAAAGAATTTAGTGTAAATATACCACCTTTCTTGGACTCCGGACTCATATTTTTGTTTGTTCCTTGCGGCTTCTTTCTTTTTAACATGTACGGAACTCTTCAACGATCCCGTTATCCGTATTAGTTTTCTACGTTTGTTTTATCGTGCAATTTGGGGTTTCCGTACTGCTAGGTGGGTTACGTTGCAATGTGTCAATGGCCGTGTAGACGATACCGAATATGGAATTAGGTTTAAGCCGGTGGGAGCGTAACAATCCGGGATGCAGCCAACGCATTGCTATAGTACTAAAAACAGTATGCAGCGCCAAACGTGTTGACGTAAATGCATTTATTGGCGGTGGGCTTACACGCGCGCCCGTACACGTCATTGAAGTATTTAACATATGTGCGCTGAACGTGCATAACCTCCCGTCTCACATTAGTTCGCATAGTGATGTTCATGCTTCCCAAAGCAGCTTAAGGTTTGTCACAAGACGAGAGATTCCATCGGAATAATAAAATATTTTGTGGTATTCCTGATATCCACTGTAGGGAGGTTGACAATGTTTTGCCATGGGAACGGTTCACAGACTGAAAAGCGTTGGTCTTATCAAGGTGTATGCTATTAATGAATATAATCGTACCCAGCAACTAATATCTCCGATTATGGATGGTAGCGACTTTAACGCACACTACCTTTTGACCATAGAACAAGATCGTTCGCTCTGTACCATGACTGCGGGAGCAATTTTTACAGGTACTTTTGTGTTTAAGTGACGCGGTATCAGTGTCAGAGGTATCGGTCTTTCTAACGAAATGTGGTTGGTTCTGACCACCGCCTTTTGCAGTTCGATTTAGAGCAACATGCAGATTAATCTTGACAACGGAACAGGCCGTTTCTTATTTTACAAGATATTCAGCTGACCCACCTAAACTGGCAGACGAATGCTGGAATTTGACATCTTTTGGCAAGGTTAAGTTGTATGATGACTGCAGTCTCTCGTGGTTTTTCCTGGTCAGTCAATACAAAGTGTTTTATGCCACCACTGTTATTTATCAAGAGAAGGGTGGGTTTATTGTCCTATGAGGTCTGCCTTATCCAATACAAGTATCGGCAATACCGACGCACATACCCATTCCCCCGTAGCTGTGCTTATTTCAGAATAATAAAAAAGACGTGGACGGCTCAGTAAAATCATTTCGATTACGGCAGAAACGAAACACACTGCGCTCTAACTAAAAGAGCAAGAAATATATGCACGTTAGCAGCCATTGACAAAGGATTGCAACACTGACCAACCAGATTCTACCACCTTAGCTGTGCGCCCAAAAGAAATTCGTACAGACCTTACACTTTCATTGGATACCTACGCATCTGAACCCCATTCACCCACTGCCTTGATTAACACACTGCTAAATGCCGGCCACGTACTTCACGTGAACACGAGCTGAGCACACTTGAAAACACAAACGACCAAACCACTGTCAATACGAATATTATCCCCGCAATTGCCCCGGCTGATACCATTCCGTGTTATCTTATTTCACCGGACCAATTAATTGCGAACCCCTTTCTAAACCCATCCTGGGGTTGTGGAGGGTAGTTGTTTGTTAGCAGGCCAACCACAAAAAGATGACTGATCTATTTCAGTCTATGAGCAGAAGGAAGCGCATCAGCTAAGAAGAGCATATCACATATTTTTCTACGACCCCGGTGGTCGGGACCATGCAGTTTAGTGGATAAGTGTCCCGGCTACAATCTACCTCTTATTTACTAGTTGGCCCCAGTGACCATCAGCGTAATAGTGGTCAGCTGTTTTGACCTAGTTGGGTCTCGTCGGCGTGGTACGTGCCAGAGACCCGAACCCACGACTAGTAAATAAGAGGTAGATTGTAGCCGGGACACTTATCCACTAAACTGCATGGTCCCGACCACCGGGGTCGTAGAAAAATATGTGATATGCTCTTCTTAGCTGATGCGCTTCCTTCTGCTCATAGACTGAAATAGATCAGTCATCTTTTTGTGGTTGGCCTGCTAACAAACAACTACCCTCCACAACCCCAGGATGGGTTTAGAAAGGGGTTCGCAATTAATTGGTCCGGTGAAATAAGATAACACGGAATGGTATCAGCCGGGGCAATTGCGGGGATAATATTCGTATTGACAGTGGTTTGGTCGTTTGTGTTTTCAAGTGTGCTCAGCTCGTGTTCACGTGAAGTACGTGGCCGGCATTTAGCAGTGTGTTAATCAAGGCAGTGGGTGAATGGGGTTCAGATGCGTAGGTATCCAATGAAAGTGTAAGGTCTGTACGAATTTCTTTTGGGCGCACAGCTAAGGTGGTAGAATCTGGTTGGTCAGTGTTGCAATCCTTTGTCAATGGCTGCTAACGTGCATATATTTCTTGCTCTTTTAGTTAGAGCGCAGTGTGTTTCGTTTCTGCCGTAATCGAAATGATTTTACTGAGCCGTCCACGTCTTTTTCCTATGAATGGACCCGCACCGATTCCGGAACTGCCAGAGCTAGACTGTGCGTCCTACACTTCCCGTGGCTACGTATGCGTGAACCATCTGAACCCCATTCACCTGTTTCCCCGAATAAAACATTGTCACATACCGGCCACGTATTTCACGTAAACACGGCATACTCAGAAACTTAAAAACCAACCACCACTCTGTTCGACTGTCATCCCCACAGTTGCTATGACTATTACCACTCCATATGATAACATTTCGGTTTTATATTTGAGTTCAATGAGTCGCCTGTAATTACATATGTCCGGTGTGAGTGGATAAAAAGCAGCTGTTTTTCACCTTAGTTTCTCATGTGTATGCTGACCTAGTAAAGTTTTCAGGTTCTTAACCGTTTCAATCATGATCACGGAGGTTGGCCGTGTGTTTTGGTGTGGGCGTGTCTTAGCTAAGAAGACCGTGAACAGTGTGTGAGGATTCGACCTCATAAGTTTTCTGGAAGGCGCTGAGATCCGACCTTGTTTCACTTATATCTCTGAACTGGGAATTTTTCTGAGTTCCATGTCTCTTCCAGTGTTTTATCTCTGAACTTTTCAGTAACTGCCGAATTTTTAAGCCAGATTTGGCAAGCATATGTGACCATTTTCCGAGAGGTCCGATGTCGTCTGTCGCCTTTCAGCACAGAAGATAGACTCCCGGTTTTCACTGTGGAATAACCTGGATCAAATCGACTGATTGTGCCGGAAACAAATTTCGTGGGCACATATTTGGGAAATGTGCAAATTCGCAACCGATAACCAACCTAGTAAAAACGTACAGCCTTCACTGGGTGGGTCATGCACTCTGTATATCAACGGAGCTTCAACCGCGCCGTGTGTTATTCAGTTTGGCTACAGATGGTTAGAGTCAGTTGCTAGTTGGCCGAGTGGTGACTTAATCGCGGACTATGAAAGCCCTCGCCATCACGTTGGGCAACGTTGGTAGGTACTATCCGCTCGGTTAGGGAGTTCGCGACCATCCACATCGCTGTTTAGATGCGATCTTGCATATGGCACTGTGTTGCGGTCGCCAGCACCCCTCTGTCCGCAAGGTTTTTGATCACTTCCTATTTTTCCACTTCCTCTTTTCTGCACTTGTTTTTATTCATTACTGCACTACTTTGTGAAATATTACTGGGATCAGCCGTGGTACCTACGGGTGAATCTCAAAGCTCAAAACTGTTGATGGCAAAAACGTTTTTTGTCATAGCTGCGCGATGCGTGCAAGCTTTGCTTGTCTATCACCATTATTCTTGTATCTCTCGCATCCGAAGACCGTTAGTTATTTAACCTTGCTGGTGATATTCATAGTCATCTGATATCAGCTTGTGACTCACTTTGTGTTTATCCCGGCCCCTATTCACTTGCTTCGAAATCTGTTACCTTTGGATACATGTAGTGCTCCACGTCTTACCTGTCTTAATCTTCCTCACGTTAAAAACTCCGATACCAGTAATGAGGAAGCTAATGGACAACATTGTAATAGGTTATTTTTAAATTCTCCTTCATTAACGCATTATATTATTATTATTATTATTATTATTATTATTATTATTATTATTATTATTATTATTATTATTATATATTAACGCATTATATGTATCAACATCTTAAACGCCCTGTGTAACACTGCCGATTCACATCGCTTTGAGACGTTTTCTTAAAGACGCCAAACACCATTGATAAACAGATTGGGAATAACACAACTTTACGAGCAAGTTGTAATACTCTACGTTTCAACCACCTCCGATGGCCTTCCTCGGGAGTTGGTATACTGAGCTGTTACCATTATCATTTTCATGAGCATAGTTTATATTCCCTGGGTTCTTATTAATTCCTTTCCCAACCTCTCCTTTCTACACAGCCTAGGCCGAATGTGCAACCGTCTGAGCAGTCCCATGGTTAGCGATGTACTGACTGCCGTCTTGTCCCTGTGCACGCGTTTGGAGCCGTTCAGCGCCTGGCACGGGGCTTGTTTGACCTTAGCGGAACTTGGACGTCGCAGTTTGTTGTTACCATCTAAACTCTCTGAGGTGAGTGCATCTTTTCATCTCTTCCGAGGCACATATATGTTAGGTGTTTTCGCTCGTATCTCTAGTAAGACAGTGCTGTTTACTTTTATGGTCCTGTCTGATTCGTAGTTTGAATGCACTGATCGTTGGCATTACCTGTGCGCGTCACATTTTCTGTATCCACTTGGTGGGTTTGACCGGCTTGCACTAGGACTCCACAGCTATGTCCGGTTCCACGTGGACTACTGGTTTGTCTTTTTTTGGACATCATCAATGTGTCTGGATGTAATGCACTTTCGAACGTTCAACTTTGACTGTGAAAGTCGATTTTTCCATACTGAGTTTTCCAAGGGATTTTGTCCGATTTGAAGAAACAGGCACCAATTCTAATCTAGAAGTTCGGAAAGCAACACAAACTTTCGACTGAACTTGGACTTGTCTTGTGCTTTCCTTTTCGTATCCCACTTACACACTTCATTAGATGTTCAGTGTATCACAGCAGTAATAATTCTGTCGTGTATCCGATGGTTACTAGGTTCGTACTAAATTTGTTAGTGCTGATTTAGGTAACTTCGCTTTGCGTTTTCACTTATCCAGTGAGTTCTGTTGCTCCCTGAATGATAGCGCATACTTTTAACGTTTGCAATCCAATTGCCGTCTGTAGGGAATTGTACGTTCTACTGAATTGAAAAGACCAGTCGCCCTTCATTCTGACCGAGCATCGGTTGGGTTGTTACAGCTTGTGGGACGTTTAACGAAGGTTAACCGTTTCCAAACTAAGTTATCCCAAGCCTGTTCAAGTTTGTGCCATTTCGTGAAGGCGAATTCTGTCCATCACTCATGTAACTATTGAAAATCCACACGGAGATAATGTAAAACAAATGTACAGCGACTAGAGTGGTTTCGTTAAATTCCCCCTTTCCGCTGGTACGATTATATGACACTAAGGAACGACATAAAAAGTTAATGATCAGCAACTGGGGGAGGGATAGCGTGATTGGACATTGTGGTTAGAAACGCAAACGAAGTCGGTCCCCGGTAGTCTGTGTTTATTCGGCTGAAACAATGGGGGAAGGACGTCATCATCAGAGCCACCATGGGCCTGATCAGGATGTACTGTGGCTCGGCCCGCCACCAACCTCAACAGTGATGTGGAGTATCCCAGAAGGAGAAACTTTTCTCAAGAGGTTACAAAACAATAAAAACAAGATGATGATGAAAAATAAGAATAATAGGGTAGGCGGAACAATTAGAAATGGTGTGGATGCAGGTACGCCAATGACTGCAGCACACCGCCATCTCGGATAGCGTTCGTAACCAACGCTTTGAGTGATCACGAGGACCTCAGCCAGGAAGACGACATCTATCCAGTTTACTCAATAAAACAGTCAAGGCTTCCATATTTCGTTACAACGTAGTGACTGACCCACATGCGGCTTTACCCAACTGTCAGTGGTCTCAATATATAAGTGTCCGGTATAGCAAACGCTCAGCTGGTATGTGGAGTACGTGACCCAACCATCGCAGACTGTGCAACCTGATCAGTTGACCAGTCAATCGCGTACTCCGAACGTTGTGGAATACGCGCCGGTGTACGGCTATCCTTCTCACGTGATCATCTCACGCAATGTGGGCTAACTTGCGGAGACAGCGATGTCTGTTGACATCGTCGTTGCGAACAGGCCACGTTTCCGAACCATTGAGCAAAGCTAACGTACACAAGCATTATATCCTCTCCCGTTCAGTGACAACCTAGCATATTCTCGACGCCACAGATGGCGCAGGTTCGGCAACGCAACTCGTGCTTTGCCATCCTCTCGGATACCTTGTTAGTAATATTGCAGGCTGACGAGAGAGCACTACCAACCATGTGAAAGTGTCCACATGCTCAAGAAGACAATGGTGGGAATTCTCGTTTTGAAGCAGCACTTTGCACTTTGAAGGTGCGAAGCGCGTTCCATACAAGCCAGCTCGGTCACCCACCTCGTTCAGCGTGGTCTGCACATCTTTGGCAGTAGGGCAATGTCATTTGCATACTCCATGTCAGTCAGCCTAGCGTCAGGAAGAAGCTCAACATCAGGCTCACTGGTTTCCTCAAGCACAACTCCCATAATATTGTCCATGACAAAATTGAAGAAGTAGATTGGACATCCTTGGCGAACACCACCATAAATGATGATCGTCCGGGACAGTAGGTCATAAACTCTCACCCTGCTCGCACAGTGGGTATACAGTGTTCTCAACAAGTTCACGTATTTCCCCGGAACTTCATTTCAAAGAAGCCAGTTCCGAAGGACGCTACAATCCACCGTATCGAAAGTGGCCTTCAGGTCTAAAATACCACGACCGTCAGCTGCCTGTTGGAATTCCGATACTCCAAGATCTGTTGCGGGATGAAAATGTGACCAACACCCCCCAGCTGGACCGGAACCTAGCCTGTCCTTCACGTTCCTGACTTTCTCTGGGCGTGGTGGGGCGACGAAATACAAAACCAGTGAATGACTTGGATGCAACAGATTGACTCATCTATGGTTATCACTTAGACTTCGGGTCCCTTTTTAAAAACTGCAAGTACCGTTCATAACCGTCAACCACGAGGTACCTCTTCAGTTTCCCAAACACTCTCAAGGGGGTTTGTCAGTTCTGACATTAATCTCTCTCCACTATCGTTGAATGGAGAAGGAAAGAGGAGACATGCTAAGTTTCAATAAATTAAGCTCTAGAGCCACTTCTGTTTCCGACGGAGGGCCATCTAGAACGCATTGACTGGAAATTCGTGTCCCGTCGTCCATATTGTTTGAAGCCAGCTGGATTCAAACAACGCATGTTCATAGGGTTTGTCGAAATGACGGAAATCTAGTTCTGTCGCGAATGCACAGCTCCTTTGAAAGGCGCCTCTTCGCCACAAGTTTTCGCAACTGTTGCGAATCGTTCACAGTGTTCATCGAGTCCACCTGACTGGTTCAGGCTGGGCAATTTGTTTACCGATGTCCTCAAGCAAGCGTTCATTACACTCTCCTAGCTCAAATGTCGGTTAATTACTTCACATCTACGAGTGTACGACCTCTGGGCAGATGGTGAACCACAGCGGGTAAGTACGACAACATGGTCCAGTTCAATGTGGCTGCTCCCAAAGGAACGGCAGTCTCTAAGAGGATGGCGCCAACTGCAACTTACTGCTATGTGATTGACTTGTGTCCGTGGCTGAGATGAGCAGGGAGGTCTCCATGTAAAACCTCCATGTAAACATGAGGTACTCGAAACACATAGAACGTGAGAGGCGCACAACTGCGGTTATCGTTCGCCGCTATCAGCGCGATGTGTCCGGACACCAAACATACTTCGCGGCCACCTCCCCTCTGAAGAATGATGAGCACCTTCATAATTGAAATCGCCGGCCAGCACGATTATGTCGGGTTGTTAAGTCGGTTCAGTCTGTCTGGAGGGCCATCTGAAACGCAGTCGCTGACTGTTCGTGTCCGGTCGGTCTATTCTGCCATCTTGATGTAGCTTCTAGTGCTTGTGCTGAACATGACTTCGATAATATGGCGTACTACCTTGTCACGCAGGCCAACGGAGAACAATCAAGCGAAAGCAGCTGCAGTCGCCGACTTGGATGTCACACTGTTCACTGCGTATGATTGGTTTGGCAGTACGATATGACCCTGTGTTCATACGTCAGAGACATCTTTATGATTGCTCTGCTGCTGGTAGAGAGTGATTGAAGAAGGTAGCCTCAAACAGGCAGCACCCCAATCGCCCAAGGGTCGACCGTGACCGCCGGTGATTTATCCAATACATTCAAAGAACATGCGCTGTACTGCAAACGTCTGATGCAATTTGAAATGCACCCAGGGGGTGCATAACTGTTTCGAACCAAACGCCGGCATCTCATTTACTGCGCTCTGGAGCTAGGCAAGCCTTTCGCTGCCAAGTGAGCCGGACTCTTGTGGCATTGATTCCGAGTAGGGTCCCTCAAGAAAACCCTGCATTCTATTCCTTCGCACTTCACACTTTTGAATGGGAGATTCGGATTGGGGTCCTCAAATCAACCCCGTTCCGCAGCATAAAGGACCTGGAAGTCTCGGAGGTTATCGTTCTCCCGACAGTGACGTTGTCCATCCTTCTGTGTTGACTCAAAATTCCCTGTCCCTTCTGTGCCCCCGAGTGGTAGATGTTTTCCGAGGCCGAGACAACTGGTTAACATGAGTGCCTTCAGTGTTCGAACTCTTCGACAAGTCGGTCAGCAAGCTGCTCTGACCAGCACTGTTTCAAGTCTGGAGCTTGATTTTTTGTGTATGTCGGAGACACGAGTCTACGATTCCAGTGCATTTGAGCTCATCTCCAGATGACTGTCGATCCAAGCACTTCTCTGTCAGGGTCTCTGGTGATGCAGTAACTTAACTTTGTGGTTCAGCTGGAATGGGAATCGCACTGAGTTCCAGAGCAGAGCAAATTTTGCCCATTTGGATCCCAGCGAACACTTGATTGTGCGCTGTTGGACTCAACTGACCGGATGAATTTCGTGGTAAAAAGTCAGGAAAGTGTGGTATATCAGTGTACTCTCTAACAGAGGTTTCGAGATGCTGCCAAAGCTGCGTTCTGCGATGTCCTCGTGGAGTTTCGGTAACAGACTATTCATTCTCGTCTCCGGACACATCGCACTGACAGTGGCCAAAGATTGACACAGTTGTGCACACCTCACAATCTGTTTATTTTCTGCCATGCATTTCAACACCGGAAAATGCATTGTTTTACCTTGACATCTGCCTGTGCATCTCAGCCACAAGTCGATTACGTAGCAGTAAGTTACACGTGACACCACGCTGTTAAAGCTATCGTACATTTTGCACGAAGGGAAACTTTTGCACAGGTTTGGCTGCGGTGTTTGGCCAAGGAAGCCCTGGGTATTAGGACTTCGATCGCTTCGTCTGTGGACGGACTGCGGCGTTCGACCTTCGCCACAAGGTGGCCTGGACGCGCTAGACCGTACGAAACGCTCTCTCTTGGTGTCTGTGTGGTTATCACTGTCTGTCAAGTTGACCAGAATTGATGAACTGATGCTTTTTGTTGTACCGGAACGAACCCATGTGGGGCAGTGTTTGTGGGTTCTTTCACGTAGACGCACAATAGGGCGACCTGTGTATACTGAACTGCTGATGGAGTCAAATGAAAAATAAGGTGTAGCGAACAACTCGCTTTCTATAATTCATAATCAAGCTAAATGCATTACAGTTTGTGTCGCAATTTTACTAGTGTATCAATCTGGAGGTAAACAGAAAACGAGTGGCTAATGAAGTCAGTCAGGTCAGTGGCATACTGCAATCAAGTACCCACTTTAACAATAAATCTTGACAGGCTAACAGAGTTTGTAGTTGACCAAGGCGGTTCCAAAGCCTGAAGGAAGCTTTTCTGGGCGCATACGGATGAATCGTACGGGCGAATTCTGATAGCTGTGGACAGAGTCCCACGCCTTGCTGCCCTCGGCTGGATGACCTTAACTCACTAGGTTGACCGAAATACGTGCATCACATTGACAGGGTGATTCGAATCAACCAGGTGCGATGGTATAGCGCCGTTGACTGTTTTCTTCGATCCACGGTTGAGCCAGACTGGGTGGCGTTCACTGATCCGTTCAGATGAGCAACCGGTCGGGCGGCCAACATAACTGGTTCCAACGGAACAAGTGAATAAGTGTACGCAGAACGCGGCTGTAGAAGCAGACTTCATTTTTGAGGCGTAGGTGCAAAACCGAGTTGAATTGAAGTGGACACGTAACTTATTGACGCAAAGTGTTGTGTTAACTGTACTTGAGAGCGTACGTGTGGCAATTTCGGCTAACGTATCGCCCTTAGACAGTAATCCAGTGTTTACACCTTTTTCTGCTAGATGCGACTGTTGTCTGTGAACCTTTCCTGGTAGCTATTTCATACGAATGTCGCACGTTTGAACGTCAATTCTTCGGTAGTGGTATCATCCGTTCAAATTCTCACAGTTCTGACAGTTAAACGGTTACTTAGTTTTCTTTTCAGGGCAAGTGCTACAAAACTATCGAAATGAATGTACTGATCAATTCCATGTACCCTTTGTATATTGTATTCCTTGGA
Source organism: Paragonimus westermani (assembly GCA_008508345.1). Taxonomy (NCBI): domain Eukaryota; kingdom Metazoa; phylum Platyhelminthes; class Trematoda; order Plagiorchiida; family Troglotrematidae; genus Paragonimus; species Paragonimus westermani. The sequence goes on from QNGE01001858.1 coordinate 31,725, forward strand.
ATACTTGTGGCCAGCTTTCCAAGACCTCATTTTAGTGTTCTGCCACAGTTTCTACAATCACAGAACATCAAATTTGACTGAATCTTCCTTGTTGCTCAATTCAACCTTATGCATAGGTCAGCAGCAGCAGAGAACTTGTTGTCCAAGTAGGTAACGTTGCCGGCAAGTCAACTCATCTAAGTCAATGTCCACAGTGTACAGGATGGAGACACTGGTAGATTTCCTTCCTACGAACTATGAGTTTAGTAAGTTTTGGTGAGGGAGAATACAAACAACTATGAAAAAATGATCTGGTAATCCACGCAGGTGGCTCACGAAATGAAATTGTTATTATTACACAACAAAACTTTAGCTGACAGACCTGAGTCCGGCTACCTCGAATTCGCCAGCCTACTTTTGGGAGCCGAATAGTAAACAGCCCAGGGTACATTTAAAGACAAACACCATGTGATGCATTAACTGAGGACCAGTTATCACTCGCTCATCTCAGCTCAGACAGGTAAAATGGAAGTAACTGATTCATAAGTCTATCATCTGGATTTAACTAGTTGTTGTCATTAACACGGATCTGAAAGTTTTTACGCGATAAGTAAATCTGGCATATATGTAAATCTGCAGTCTGATAACTGCTGCTAATATGTGTGTGCTATTGACTCGACCCCAGCTCATCAAATGTGCATACATCATTATGAACGATGTTACCATTTCTCAGGTCATTCCTGTGGTACTTCGGGCCCTCTTCTTCGATGAGCGCTCCGGCGACCATAGCTATGGAACAAACGTGCGTGATGCTGCGTGTTATGTATGTTGGGCGTTTGCTAGGGCGTACAATGCTCGAGATTTTGCTCCTTACGTCAGGCAAGTGGCTAACGCTCTGGTCCTTGTTAGCCTATTCGATCGTGAAGTCAACGTGAGGCGAGCCGCAGCTGCTGCGTTTCAAGAGAACGTGGGACGTCAGGTATTGCGTCATTTTTTTTGCGACATCATCCCTTTCATCATTAACAGCATTACCTCAGTGGTGGATACCGCTGCTTTATTGTTATACATTGAATTTGATTCGTTCCCGTTAGGTGGATCATTTATCGTGAGTTCTTTATTTGACACTACCCACACGTCTGAAATGTCTGTCTTGGTCAAGACTAGGACCACGTGGTTAGCAGAGTTCACAGATCTACAAGTTTATTGTGGGCATTTATCAGGATCAATTCAAGTTACTGTTAGTTTCCTCTGCTCAGTGTTTGTTGCTCCTGATGAATTCAGATTTGTAGCTGGTATCAGTAGCTGAATAATCTGCATCATTCTGAAATGTTGGCGATTTTCCGTCACTTCAAACACATTTTGACATACATTTTGAGACCTCCACTTTACTTTTCCCAGGGCCAGTTTCCTCATGGGATAGAAATAATCACCACCTGCGACTATTTCGCATTACGAAATCGGACCAATTGCTTCCTTGAGCTTAGGTGAGTTCTACACCCCCTGTTCATTTTTTTAATACCAGCAATCATGGTGCCATTGTTTATGTTTTCGTGAATCTTGTCATTGTCACCTCGTTATCTGCATGACTTAGAACGTAGGGGACAGATATCTTTCTAAGATTTCTGAACCCAAATGTCCAAAGTACTCGGTTGAGTGAACTTCTGTGCGTGGTGATTCATCAAGGTTTTGGACTAGTGTACACACCAATAACTGACGTCGCCAATCAAGTCTAACACGAGGTACGGTGAAGAAAATTAACGGCTTCATAATCGTAGTATTGAGACACACCATTCGCTTGTTACTGGCTATGACATCCTTTTGAAAGCTTCTTTGAAGCGATGATTGCTTCTTAGTATGCTTCTGATATTAACTCTAACGTGCGAGTAATTAATAGGATATCGTTGCCGTTGTGTGATACACATACTGCTTACTCAGTTATTTTTACGCCCAAAATCCACTCCTTATCTCATCATGATAGTCCGTTTTTCCCGGGAGAGTTCCTTTCTGAGTCAACCGAACACGCGAGTTCATATTCATGCGTACGACAGTTTTTCATCGGAATGCTGTCTGCTACACCAATTCAGACATCAAATTTATTTCCGGTTTCAGTCGCCTTGATTTTGAATTCTCACCTGACTGTCGGACAGCAAACAAATTACTAGATCCAACAGGTATGGTGGGTTCACGATGCACAGTGGATGGAGAACCTTAACTGTCGATAGCCGGGGACGTAAATCATCCTCAACTATCGGTCTGTTTGTGCATTAAGTAGTACACATCGAGTGACACCTTTTACTCAGAGAGGATGGGGTTATGATAGGGTATTATGTGATATTACGGATTGACTGCCTTTATTTCTGTATAACAGTTAGGTTATTTGGCCACGCCGCGTACTCTTTACCAACCAATGTTGTTGGTGTAAGTAAGTGAAGATGTTTATCAACAGGTTTTCCACTCAACGCACTGGTCTTCTAGGGTGGGATATTGGTAACCTTCACTCCATGAGTAGAGAAGTTTGCGTGGGGACTTCCAGTCAGTAAATTTCCGTGATGTGTTGTTTTGTGATTTAGTTGTCTGTCGGATAATTTTGAAACAGTTTGAACTTACACATTAAGTGTCTGAGCTTACCTGTGTGGATCTGAATTAATTAATTCTCACCCCTCCTCTTCTCTTATCCAATATCCTATAGCCGTTGTGTGTAGGTTATTATTTGATTTGAAATCAGCACAAGCTACTCAAATGTTTCTGCTGGCTAAGAAGGTTCAAAGTAAACACTGTGATTTGAGTATGAGCTGTCTAAACATACATGACAAACTTCTTCGAAACTGTCGAGTTCAGAAGGAAAGGGAATTGAAAAAAGCCAGACAGAGAACTCGCATTTTATATCTACGAATTTATCTTTGTAGTATGGCGAATATCTCTGTTTCTCAACGAGAAATTACTTATCTGCTTGCCTAACTTTTCCTCAGATTACCCACGCTAATTTGAAAACACCGTTTTTTGTGAGCTGTGTGTGAACAACCCGTCCTCGTCAATCACTTTCCTGTTGTTCAAGTGGAAGCTTATGCGCAATCCAGCACTCATTTAAGGAGTTTTTCTGATTGGATTTAATTGTGTCAACAGAAGGCTTTTGCACACTGTTTGACTCGCTCTTGCCATATTCTTGTTTTTGTTCCAGTGTGTTTGTTGCTCAGTTTGAGGAGTACACCACTTCCATGATCGATCATCTATCGAATCAGCTGTTAGGCCATTGGGATATCAGCATTCGGTTTCTGGCTGCTCGTGCTTTAAGCGCGCTCTGTCCTTTTGCCAATGAATATATGCTTCGCACAGGTTAGTGTATCCTCTGGGATTTTTATCCGTACTTTTACTTTCTTTACACATTGTTTGAGTACGGTATCTCTCTTTGTATTTGTATTATGGAAATTTTCTTAGGAGATTAATCCGTTGGTTCCTGCCGCTGAACTGCTAAGTAGTGTGATAAATTTGATAATTTAAAAGTGACCCAATTACAAGAAATCTGGACTGTAACAGGATACAAGTCCAACTTTTTCGTATTTGGGTCCCTTAAGTTTGGCTTACTATTTTGTGCGCTGTGATGTGTAGTGGAACTCAACCGTGATAGCTTGAGTACGCACTAACAAATAACGATATCTCAAAGATAGTCAGTGAAAAGGTCAAGTCAATGGATTGGATCTTTACTGTTGGGATTTTGGTGTACAAGCTTAATGCAGTAGCGCTCGTCTGGACCGTGTCCTGTCCTGTTCAGTTGGCAGTCAGTTGTCGTTCAGTTGTCTGGTACAGTTGTGTTGTGATCCGGGTCCGACCGCGTCATGCATGCCTGTGTAACGACCGCACGGAATCACATCCAATTGGAGCGTTCCAATTGGCTCAGTGCGCAGATGGTGACTATGCGCGTGCGTGCGCTCGGGTATGGAAGAGAGCTGTCGGGCAGGTGAACGGGCATATGCAGGTTGGGGCAATCAGCGTCACTCAGACTAGTCAGCTTGTCAAGTGATAGGACGCGTGAGAGGGCAAGACGAGGGCTACAGATACCACATGACGCCTATTTTTGTGCTACCTTCTCGATTCTACGTGAGCCGGTAACTGTCCTGTTTCTGCTGTTTGGATTCTACCAAACACTTTTGAATTTCTATGTTGGCGTCATCCGTGTGCTGCCCGGACCGTCAAACCAAATGCGTCGATGTGTGTTGCACATTCCAGATGTTTTACACCTTGTTGCCTTTGGCCGTTTTTTTCCGAAGATTTTTAAGTGCGCACTTAATTCAGGCCGATAGAACTTTTCGTAGGGTGTTATGTACATGATGACTGAACTTCTTAAACTTATTTTGAATTTTCAGTCGGTATAATTGGAGGAAGGTGAGTAGCCTGCATACGTACTAGAGCTCGCTGCCCTATGGAGTTTCCTGTCGTAGGTGGCCAACTTACTTCCAACTTGTCCGAACTAGTCCGCGATTGACTCTGTAACTGTTGGTTCGGTCATTGGTGTTATCTGAAACAAGATAGGAAGCAGTGTTCGGTCCCGTCTCTACGGGTCATTTCAAACCTTGCTGTTTCATCGGGAATACCAACTAGACTGGAGAGTACGAGTTAGCGTTGGGGTCATGGTGTTGTCTATGACACTGCCGGCAGCATATCCTTCCTTCGCTTATCTTAATTGTTTCTGTTTGTATTCAGTAAACTGGACAATATCTCACTGGTGCTTTACCAGATTTGCCGACCGCCAGTTGAGTGCAGACTAAACGTGGTCTAGAAATTATGCGTTTTAAGGAGCGACTTTTCAGCTTTTACAAGTCACGGATGAAAGATGGAAGCTATCCTTTCAGTGTTGCCGTCAACCCTTATGTCGAGCAGATAGGATAAACCAGAAACTGTGCTAGATTTAAGACACCATTTAGGACACTATAGACGTCAGCACGAGGTTTGTAATTGAACATTGGTCATTTCAATGGGATCGGTGGGAATTGAACTTGTTGGAAGTGAGGAGGTTGTAGACTTGAAATCGATGAGGGGCAGCAGTCACATTGATGTGAAAACGATGGATACTGCCGTAGCTTGCTGAACGCCTTAGTGGTCTTGAATTGTTCGAAGCTTTTGGTTAAGTTACACAATATGATGAACAAGGGAGTAGTAGGCTTGCATTCATATAGCGGTGGGTTAACTTGTGAGCGCTGAGACGCAGAACACAAAGCGTGTTTTATGGCCTCAGTAAACTATTGCCCACTGACATTTCGTTCAGCCAAAATGCGAGAGTAAAGCACAAACTTATTTAGGTGTGTTGAGTGAAGCCCAGTGGACGCTAATGCAATTGACCTGTGTTGCCAGTTAATAGCAAATTTATTTTGTGGTTTGTTTGATATTTAACTGTAACCATTGCCAGTGAATGGCAGCACACAACAGGAAGCGGATAGCACAGGTAAATAGTAGCTAGTGCTGCTTCTGCTTGTGTACCACATGTGACTTTATTTCGATAGAAGTCACACAATTGAAGTGGGCAGACAGAAATGGTGGTTTCACTCCTCTGTGCCCATCGCACAACTATGCTGCGTTTCGTCGAGTGCGACATCAATTAGTTGGCGTGGTGATCAGACCCGTGCACTGCGTTGCTCTTGAGAGCTATGGTAACTGGAGCTTCGGTCGTACTAGATACCATTATGTCAGACCAGTCGAAAGGCAGTTTAAATCATTTGCAGTCACAGTGTCGAATGTTCCACTAGTGACATTGTCGGAGTGCTTAGGTAGTGAGACACTATTTTATGAGCACAGCAGAATTACCTCCATAGTTGCGGCGCTGCTGTCTTCCGAATAAAAGAGAAGGGGGTTGGAATAGGTAACTTCAGATAAAGGCACTCCGATAATCCGATGATTGACTGTGATAGCTGACATGTTATCCACTACGATCGAAAAACGTTCAGTGTTATTTGGAAGTCCGATATAACGTCAACTACATTCACTGTGCGCGGATGTAAACGAGATCAGACAGCAATGTCTTGTTGACTGCGCCGTCGTACCAGACAAGCCTCTCGTCACCAAGTAAATAATATTATACTATGATTGGTTCTGGTTAGTGTTCCCTAGAAAACCTCCTCTTGTTGTCTCGCAAATCAATTTTTTAAGTCCGAGGTTCCAGATGGACGCCCAAGATAACCCTATTTTCTCTTGTCTCATAGGTTAGACTTTGGGGTTAGACTCCAGGTTGGGTTCTTGAAGGCAACCCTATCCCGCAGCACAAACGACCAGGAGGTGTCATAAGTTGGCTTTGCTTGACTGATCATTTAATTCACTTTTACTTTTCCCTCCACTCCTAATTTGCCCTTATTTATGCCGAGGCAACTGGTAAACTGTTCTGACTTTTCAACAGATGTGTCAACATGTTCTGGCGAACATTCTTTTTAGTCTGGAGCACGATGTATGCTGTGTCCCTGAAACGCTCCTCTTGCGATTTTAGCCTTATCGTTCACTTGGATTCGCTTCCGGTTAGTGCTTTGGGTCAGCTGTTTTTCTCAGATTACTGGGCGTTGTGAAGCTGAATGTCGTGGTCAAGCTTGAGTGGCGATCACACTCAGCATAGCAAAGTTTCCTCGGCTCGATTCCAGTAAATGGTTTTCTGTTTGCTGTTCGACTCCGTACATCGATCAGTGCCGGTTGACAAATTCGTGAACAACGTTCATTTGTCACATCGGCATATGCTATAATTGACAATAGTGCAGGCGCTGTTAAGACACCCCCTAGTATGCCCTCTTTGATCTTCTATGAAAAACTAAGCATTCAGACACCATTGTGCCTGCTGATGATACGATCTTCTCACTCCAAAAGAGAAGTAGACTGATTATATTTTCAGTGTCCTGACGTATAGAGTACTCTAGGGGTGTTTCATGATTAGCAATTATCGATAACCATTCCCATTTCCGAAAGATACCAGAAAACCGTAGGATAATCATGATGGTATTAAATTCGTCTCTGTCGCATCACGCGTCTCACATTGCGGTGGATTCTGAAGCACAGCTAGCACCAAATAAGAAAACTGGCAAACTTCCGGCCTGGTCATGAGTGTGCCGACTGTATTCCTATCTTTCGACAGACATTGGAGCATAGGCATACGTGCCGCCATTCGTAGTAAATCTGAACCTTAAGTTATGCTGCCTTGGCTTGTCTCCAACGCAGGGAAGTCCCAGTGAAGTGTGAATTTATTTAAGTTGTGTGTTCATTGTGAGTGCAGACTGCTCACTAATGAGCAGCAATCGAGAGCGATCCACATTTCAAATGTCGTTCGTCAGGGTTATCTGATCTCCGCCCTTTTTCCAACTTTGTGATGGTTTATCTTCTGTGAGAACTTAGAATCTCGGGATGGAGCACCGGTCATTTGGTGGTAAGTTGACTAAGATTGAGTGTGCGAAAAACACTGCTTTACTTTAAGCAGGCAATGCAGCTCATGCTGATCCGATGAAGTTATATGGCTAGTCTGTATGGTATGATCTTTGCAACTTTAGGGTGTGAAGTGTTGTTACAGGATTGGGTTAGCAGACACCCTACCTTTGTTGCCGCCGACCGGCCACTAATGTCTGTCGATCGCTTTACCAACCTAGTTAGTGCCATTGATGACGAGATGTTCACGAGTATAGCAAAACTAAGTATTACGTTCTCTAAACTCCCTGACTTCCGGGGTCGCAGATGTAACATGCAGGCCAGCCGCTTCCGCTCAGACTGTCCGTGGACCGAATTCGGGGCAATGCGGAGGCACCGGGGAACAGCGTTCTTCCGAAGTAGGGGGTCCAACAAAAGTCCTGGAAAGGGAAACAACATGAACAAGCATGAGCCAAAGGCCCAGTAAGCCATGCACACGACTTACACAAACGAAAGCTAAAACGGCACCGACAACACAGCAGCACGCCCCGTTACACAACTCGAATTCAATTCGTGCGCGCTCACTGGTTTCGGTTGCGGGTAACACAGAAAAGTCCGTTTATCGATTAACGACAGGTTTTACCATCTGTGTGTGCGCTTACTTGTGCTGTGTGGTGATGCGCCCTGGGGATGCGTCATCAACCTTTCCAAACGCGTTTCATACGTGTCTATTGGTCGATCGATAACCATTTGGATTGGCCATCTTATCGACCTGGAGAACTAATCGCTTCCATGTTCGTCGTTTACACGTTGCGTACTGCCTCACGTCGGGGTGACTGCACCGTATCTGCATGCGTTATTGTAGTTGTTGCAATAAACCGTTTTATCATTTTGTTATCATTCTGTTAGGCTGCAAACGTAACAGAAAGATTCTTTCAGACTCCCGGTATTCAATCACCGTTCCCCTCTCCAGTCAGCTTGAATCAAGTGGGTTGGCTGTGCACGATGTGACAGTCCATCGGCGCGTATTCAGGAAGTGTTCAAACACGCGACGGGTAATAGAGGTAGTGAAATTTCACTGTCTTCTTTGTTTAGGTTGCGTACTCCGTATGTCGACAGGGCATTCGTCGCACCACGCCTTGCTCTGTGTTTGCTGAAGGTTAAAAGAAACTGTAAGGGAGTTGGGCGATGATATGACCATGGACCATTAAAGTCCTGACCATCCCGCTGGACATTATTGGTGATTGTCGCCAGCTTAGTTGGGGGGGTTCGCGACCATCCGCACCTCTGATTGGTAGCACCCTAGCACGATGATGTGTCGCAATCACTGACGAGCCACTATTCGAAAGATTGTTGACTTCCTATTTCTTGAAGCTCGTCGTCCTTCTCCCTCTCCTTCTCCTCTTGCGATAATGACGATGGCATGAGTAGTGCACGAGGAATACGTTAGAGCCCATAGACTGGATGTCGAGACAGCATTCGATTCTGAGGTGCCCATTGTTGTTCGCAAGATCCGCTTACTCTCATCGCTAATCGGACTTGGGCTTCATACGCATAGGTTGTCAGGCAAAGATCGACAATCGATGTATATTCCACGTTTCAATAAGGCAAGCTTTACTGTGGCATAGGTGGATGTGCACAGATATGTAGTATGCTGTCCACACCACGAACGTTTGCCTTCGTCTCAGCTAGCACAATTTGGTAACCGTTGTTGTAGTATTTAAAGCATGGCTTCTCAGACCCCAGTTCTTCAGTGAAATTTAAAATGATCGGGAATTTTAGTTTTTTGACATTGCCGTGTGCACCTTGGGTGCCTCCTGCCGGGCTGTCCACTGGTTATGAGATTTTCATTTTGTCGATGTGCTTTCGAGTCCACTCGGCTCACTTGCCTGTACAAACAATTCACTGATGCTGAATTAGCACGGAAACTAATTTATAGAGTTCTCATCGGTTGTCAAATTTCTGGTTGGTTCATTTTGTTACTAATAACCTCGGATTGTCTCTAAGTTTGGCGGTGGGTCCATTTTTGACAAATCGGTACCCAGTACACAGTGGTTGGACACTTCCTCAACTGTTTCCCTTCCTTTTTAGTTTTACCTCAGCTCGTCAAGAATTCCACGGAGGCCGGTTTGTATGCGAAACAAGGCAACATTTTCGGGGCAGCACAACTTATCTTTGCTCTGAAGGAGTACGTTTGCACACGCATATTTACATCTGTTTCCTTCATACTTCCAAAAAGCCTGTATCAGAAAGCCTTGTGCTTGCGTGCTGACCACGTATCTTTTAGGATTTGTTTCGTTTTGGTATTCTTACTCGGCTTGGCCTTGATTTTGGTGAGGTTAGCTAGCATTTATGTGTTGAAATATGGCGTTACCTCTGTTTCAAATCTGGGTGCGTTGATCATCCTATACCGAGCTGGATTTCACTGTCGACCGATAGTGGTCATGATTAGACCAAGCTTATCATTACAGTCGGCACATAATGCAAGCTAATCAGGAGTACAACGTTTCCATGTGTAACTAAGCTGTGCATATTACGAGGTGTGCAGATCGAATTGAAGCTAAATTCATTGTATGGGCGGCCCTAGTTTTAGAGGTTTTTGGACGATCCATATGAGAACTGCAATAATGTACAACACTCAAGTCTTCGTAAACGGATATAACTTGTTTCTGATTTTTTCCCCTGTTTTTGAAACGAACCCAAGTAAATCCGTATCGTGTTGAAAAAGCAACCCGTGCGTTCTTTCCCAATCAGTGAAACGTCATCCTGACCATGTCTGGTTGGTTTTGATCCTCCAATTTTAATGAACTACTATAGTTGGACTGTGCTTGCTTGACCATCCTACTGAAACTGTATTGTCTCTGTTTTCCATGCATTCATGCCTGTTTCCGTTCCTACAGTACGCCAATCCAGCCGGAGGTGTTATCCGGGGTCAAAGAAATTGAGCCCACAGTAGGTAGTCTTTGTATCTGTTCAGTCTGTCATTTTAAACAAATTGGCAAAGATTGGCTTCTATAAACAGTTGTGTTTTGATGATCATTCCATCTACGTCTTGAAACTCGAAAGAATGCAGCATTTATGGACGGATTTCTGAGTTTCATCTTTGTTTGAGTCTGGACGACCATTCGTTGTTCAACCCATGTATCGTCCTGCATTCTGCATGCCAAGAGAGATCGTGTTCGTCCCCACCATTGATCTTCTGTGGTTTGATACCACGGATTATAAGAGGGCTGACTTCCTAGTTTAGTGCGGTTGCAGATTTTAGGACCAACCGACGGAGCGTGGACAACGTGTTGCGGTTAGCGCACGTACCTGCTGGCGCCAGATCTCGTGAACAGTCTGTGGGAATTTCCGGCGAATTTCCGCGTGCACAAATAATCACTGAGTGACCATATTTTACCGATTCGAATAGACTCATGAGTTCATTAGAAATCAAAGGTGATTTTGGCGAACAGTCTGCTTTCGGTTATTCATCATCGGGCCAACTACATAACATTTCATCCCATCATGGTTGTCAAGCGAGAGGAAATCAAGAGCAATTAGTCACATAACTACGTCAAACAGGACAATTCGGTGTCAAAATTGACCTCCGGAGTTGTCAAGTCAGTAATGGGGGGCCATGGTAACCGTAGGGCCTGAACAAATTTCCTCTGAGCGCACAACTGTGGATTGCGCAACCGAATTCCGATCACCTCCGCGGTGGCCAGAATACGAAATTGGACTCCTCTAGAGTCACCCTGACCCTGGATTCAAATAACCATGATAACGCAATTACTGAATGGAAAGTTGCTTGTTCCAGTATTTGTTCTTTGTTCAACTAGTACTGGTCGTGTGCATGAATTTCAATGAGTTTCAGTGTCACACTGGTGTACAGTCCATTAGAGGGTCCTGTGATCAGGTTGAGCCTATCTCACTGTTTGTCCTGGGTTGTCGCTTGATTTCAGTAGATTGATAACAGTTGCACGTAGAGTTGCGCTGTGATCAACCTATATCGATTTGTTCTCATTCACTATCTTCATTCCCACTGCAACTCTCATTTGGGAAGATTGGACCTCTACTCCTCGAACGAACTTCTGGGCGTTATGTTTTGGACCAAAAATTGAGAGAAATAACACATTGAGCCGAGCAAGGTGAACCTCCTTTTACCTTAGCTCGTTTGCTAGTGTGAGTCCCATGAAGTAAAGTTGGCTGTGTTAGATTGTGCTGTCACAACAGCGACAAGTGTTGAGTGCCTATTCCCCGAAACAGATTTCATGTATAGTGTTCGGTCTAATCCGTCAGTCCACACAACATCCTGTAAAAAGGAATCCACCATCCTCGTTATCACTTTCTTTCCGGCAGGGAATTCATCTACAGGTAGGCGTCGTCCTTCGGACGCTAATCGAGAAGCAAGTAACGCTTTACTGACTTTGGCTCTGATCTCATAGCTTTAATATTTTGAACTTCTGTCGTGCACTAACCAACCGGGTAGTTCTTTTAACAGAACTCGACCGCGCAATAATTTAACATCCTGAAAGCTTTGCGGTCGATCCAGAAGCTTCTCTTTCGGCTCTTGTTGAGGATTGTGCAGACGCGCTGGTTGAAAAACTCTATTCTGTTCTCTGATGTATGAATCGTTGACAAACTGCCTTCTTGTTCCGGGTTAGCCGCAGTTACCTTTCTCATTAAAAGGACTGATACAACATGTGCACTAACTACCGAGGAATCAGTCTGTTTTAATTTGCCAATTGGCTGTTGGTTGCCATTCTGTTGCGCAATCTATACGAAACGGACGGTGTGTGGGATAGCTTTCACACGACCCGTAGATACATTGATCATATCGTCACCCTCCGTCACATGCTTGAATACCCGCATGTTTACGAACAGCCAGTGGTAGTTGTTTTGCTTCACACCCGAACAGCCTTTAGTTTTGTCGACAGTGCTGTTCCTTCGTAGTACTTTTTCGAGGACTGGTCACCTGACAACCGTGTTTCCGTTTTGTTTTTGTTCTCTTGTTAGATCTCTCAGAGTTTATGACAGATTGTCGCCACTCCCCTTGGTTTTCAATGAAGTGCCTCAGAGCTGTCCTATCTCTTCCTTTCTCTTCAACTTCGCATTCAGTGACGTCCTGCACAGTGCTCTGATTGATGTTATCATGGATGGCGTACAGTTTGTTTGGAGGAACGTAATCGTTGCTCTAGACTAAGCCGGTAGCATGTGCTATATGCTGTATGCGTGATAAATACTTCAAGTCTCGCGCGCATCTCCGTCTGCACTGACCCTAGATGGGGATGATCACAGTCAACTGGAACATTTTCTTACTTAGGGAGTTTTATCACGGCTGACTGTGGTGTTGTACAAAGTCTCCGTATCGTTCAATAATACCCAGCTTTTACCGTCCATAGGACGATATCTCTGGCGCTGGCATAACACAAGTCCCTTGTTGTTGGACGGATGGGCTGTGCACGAAGTTTTCATACATTGGCGAATTTTGGCAGTTCCACATCCGAAATGTTTGCTGACTATGTGTTTCTCATTACTGGTTTTCGACGGAACGCCTGCGGTAGTTGCTGTGCCACGTTGGGAATGGCCCAGTTAATCGGGTATTTCGGGAATAAATCGCGTCTTTTTAAGCGGAGTCGCCTCATTTCCTCAATCAAGCTGGCCCGATCACGCTTTACGTATGCTTAGCCATAACAGGAAAAGGCAGCACTGTTGACAGTCCATGAAGAAAGTTACGGGAAGTTTGGTCTGCGCCCCTTTTATTTTGCTACCTTATCGGGGTCCGAATGTGTTGAGTACCCTTGGCTTTAGACGTTGAATTTTGTCTATAAAGCATGGTTAGTGACAGACTGTTGCGTTTGTCGTGATTTCCTCTAGATACTAATACTCAATTTTCCCTGCATCGAAAAATTACCAGCATTCTGACAACTACAAAAAAACTAAAAACACGCTGTAAAGTGCTGCTCATTTTCCGCACACTCTCATGTTTTCGTCTGCTAATTCGTTTTTATTAATTGTGTTTATTTCCGTAGTTCTTAATCGGCCTTCAGTTTGTTCAAGGTACAATGTGGTACTGTATTGTAAGTGTTATTCGTGAACGTTTCGAGTCCACGAAAACCTGCATATCTAGATAAACGCCCTTTTAGGCACATTGGTCTGTTTATTCTAAACGGAAACGGACAGATCGCTTCACCACTTATACAAAGTTTCCGGTGCATACATGGAGGTTTGGGATTGAAAGTACGCGGCCTTTGGAAGTCATCCGCATGAGTAGGCCAGGGTTTCTGACCCCACAGCGGTACAGTGTGTCGTCGTTGAATGTAAAGTTAATGTCTCACTGACGCCAAGGTGACGAATCTCCTGAGTATTGAGGAAAGTCCGTGGCAGATCGGTAGACGTCTTTTTTTGTAAACTAGCTTTCAAATGGTTGTTCGTTTCGTTTGAACTTCATCAGTGTTTCATATAGTTGTCTGGACTTATGCTTGAACCTTTATTCCCTTGTTTTTATTGAGCTAACGGGTTTGATGGTATACCAGTAAGCCGAATTCATAGCAGAGGTTTCCGTAAGCCGGTTGCGAGTGATCAATAAGAATGGCATCACCGAATCGGTTCGTAGGTCAATCTCTCACATTGCACAGAGTAGCGGCGCTTGCCACCATGTGACTGTTTGGATCACGTACTGACTTCGCACCATCCAAAGAATGCACGAGAAGTCCTCACATTTCTATAATTCGTAACTATTTTGACGGGACTTTCTTAGATTCTCCGACAATGAACGATTTTTGTTTTATCGATTACCGCGTCCCTCGTTTACTGAGCCTGGATTTCATGATTGTTAGGCGTTTTCATCCTTTTGTACGGAATTCAGGAAAAAAGATTAGGGTATGATGGTTGAACTAAGTTTTTCGATAAAAGCCAATTGAGCAGGATTCATTCGGCAGCGCGACAAAATCTAGTGGATTTTATGTGTGTAGACGTTACTTCCTTCTTGGTTACCGTTCATCGTCCAAATGCGCCTCGTTGTTTACTGATCTTTCACAGCTGCAAAGTCGCAATCAACTTCGAGGTATTAGTGGGGAGCTGTTACGCAAAGCTGTCTGCCACCTGATTGAGTATTGTTCGTTGGCTAAGCTCCCTTTCCATTCGGATCCCATTGTCGGTAGGTTCTGCATCCCATTGACAATTTCGCCTACTGCAATGTTATATATATGTTCGTTTCGCAACTTCATCAATTTTCTCTCTTTTCTTTAATCTTGCTTTCCATTTTGGCTAAGTCAGCAATCTTGTTTATATGTTCCAGTTGGTGTTTGCGTATTTACGCATCAACTTCGGTCCTCGTAAACTAATGTATTTGTGGATCAGGATCCTTTCTGTCGTACAGAAACTTTATCAGATTACACATTGCTCGTATGCCACTCGATAAGCCAATTTAATTCACAAATTTACTTGCCTCAGTGTAACTTCTATTCATGCAGTCGTTATGAAGAAAGTGGCGCATCTCGATTGCATGCAAGACCGAACTAGACGGTGTAATGTTCACGGTGACAATAAACGGAGGCCTGACGAAGTACATTTACCTGGTCTTCTAGGTCGGTGGTTGGAATTAGACTGACCATTTACTTCAGAAAAATGGTACCAGTACTGCAGGATACTGCCACTCACCCGCTATCTCGTATTGAAAGCCTTTCAGCCGATGGCTTCTACTGTGAATTCTCACTGTTTTCTTGTATTGGTACGCATGTCCTGACGACATCCCAGCTCTCTGAACCGTTTTTTCTTACAGCTGTGCCAGTCCCGCAACGTCTTTGCTATTATGCAGTATAAATCGGATCACTATATCTGCTTCATCCACTACAGTTGGCGAGCGAACATATTTTGTTGATCGCCCTCCTGAAAAATAGCCTTTCCAACTTATCTCTTAGATCCTTCCCAACTCCCCTTTCTAGCGGGCATTCTACTGATCTCAGCTCAGTCAGCTAGTTGCCGTTGCATTGACCCACGGAATGGCACAATGTTCGAGCCCTGTTTCGATCTCTGTTGCCTACGGATGGGTAGATCCTAACCGCAGATTTCAAGCATGAAGTCAGATTTGGGACAGTGCTGCAAGGTTTACTCAGATGCGATGGCCGGAAGTCAGCCAACCAATCAGATTGCTCGGGGCGTCTCTAGAAAGCGTTCAGTGTGAGGTTTTTAAATTTTGTTCTATGCGGTGGCCTTTTTTATGTGGAACTAGCTGCTAACGTCGTGCACGTTAGTGTTCAAACTAGCCTGTCCTTCACAGTATTCTTGTTCTCGGATGTACTACGTAACTGTTATATAAAAGGCACCGACCCATACAGGACTACTGGCCCTATTAGGGCACGCACAATGTGTGAACACTAATATCTTTGTGTTTTAGGTCCCATGCCCTCCAAATTTTTGTGGATCTAATCAAATACGGTGTATCCATGATCGTTGTAGTATTAAGCACCACTGCCAAACACGGAGGGCATACTGGTTTGCCCCCATCACTGCTGTGGGCGTTCACTCTGTCTATTTTGAGAGAGGATGTACCAAACCGTTTGGTGATTAATCAGGTTATTCCAAAAGAGTTTCATGGGCTGGTGAGTTGATGACATATCGGCGGATATATAGAGTCGAAATAATACTAAGTAACACAATTAATGTGTAAGTAGTGCATAAATGATGGTCACTGTATAAGTTAACACCATTTTTATGCACGGTTCTTGATTTCACAAAATTTATTCGAACTAACCTTTGTGATTGGAATTATCTCCCCCTGTGTGCCTGTAATGGATGGTAAGCGTTTAAATACCTTTACGCAGTAATTCGTTCTTAATTGCCCTTTCAGACCTGTGGCGCACTTTTCTGGATGAATGCATTGCTCACAAAGAAGTGGAAGTTCAGGTTCGTTCGTTCTTTTTTCAATTGCTTTTTTCTCGTTGTTCGCTAGATGTCTGTTACCTCTTCGATACAATGGGCATTTATCTCAAAAGGTTTCCTCTGCAGGAGTGTCTAGTCCATCTTTTACACTTTCTTGTGTGATATTCTGACGTGAGTACTCAATTGTTTTGTTTATCTCAAAGTGAGGATTTGTCTTGGTGACAAGCTGGCTGATTAACACTATGTAGAGGATTCAAATTCACCTGTTTTCTTACCTACCGCCCGTTGTTTACATTTAACACATTCAGTTTTCTGATTTGGCGGTCTAATTAGCTCCCTTATCAACCCAGTGTAATCTGCTATCGCTTGACCACAATTATCTCCGTTGGTTAGCTTTTGTGAGGTTTTGTAAACGCAGTTAATGATGGGATTGTTAAGTGTTTTTTGGAAAGCTGTGACTTCGCCATTAATAGCCGAAGTAGTCGAAGGGCTCGGTGTAAGCTTATTGCACCATGCACGCCGCACGCCGGTGGAATGTCTGCCACACCCGCCTTTGCTTGACGATCGCACTAGTGGTTGAGAAGAATCTCAAGTCAGAACAGTGATGCGGTCTCCTCCTGAATACGTGAGTTATACTGTGGGTACCATGACTCGGGTTGTTTCCGATTCTGTAAGTGAACCACCAAATGTCGAAATAATAAACAACTACATGTGCATAAAATAACCAAATAACTGGGAAAACAGTAGTACTTTATGAGGACTGAGAAACTCCTACAATTTCACCAACAACGGCTCACCATTAACTCCAACACGTTGCCGTATTCAACTCTACGTGCTTTCGCTACCCTCAGGAGCTCTTCGTCATCATCAAGTGGAACAACATGTTGAGAGCATGGCTATCTTCATAGGCGGAGCCCTCAAAAATCGCACGTGGCCTGCCAATAGCAACAATAATCGGAAAGACATAAACCTAATCTTGTGGCCCTGCTCTATATATGGAAGGTATGAAGTGCATACTCTGCCCAATGGAATGATACCATTGACCACCATTCATCAAAATCAGAGACAACAATACATCATTGGTTCTCCCTTATGCCTAGCCACCACACAATCATGAAGTAAAAAACAAACCCTGTACAGGAGGAAAGAAAAAAAAGCGAAGGGGATCCAACCACTAAAAATAGCTACATCTATATTCGAGCATTCAGCATCAAGATGCCTATATCTTACAAACAAACAGCCGGGTTATAAGTAAAATTAGGGCGTCATCAGCAAGACACCGTCCTTACGGCTTTCACTGACCCCCGTCATTAAGTGCAATTACTCCATAGACAATTCGGCCAAACAACGACAACATTCATGCTCCTGAGCCCGACTAGCCGCTATCTCACCTAAAGTCTGCAACCACCAACTCTGTGAGTGACGAGTTCGCCAGCCTGAGAGGCGAACCCGACTCACAGTGTTGTATAACAGGCAGTTTCGTTGTGAGTAGTATACTACTCACTAGTAGTGTATACCCACAGGCGACATTCAGGAACAAAAGGACAAGCCCCGAACACGACGTACAAGAAGAGACTATCGGAACAGTGTGTACATGCTGTGTGAGAACTTTAACCGAGGCGAATGACCACGTGCTGTCACCCAGTGTATGTGAGTGTATGTCTGTCGTGCAAATGAGTGTACGCGTTTGTGGTTTAGTTTTTGACATGACCTATACGGAAGTTTGCGCAATAAACCAACTTGCTGGCCAAGCGTCTTCTGCGGACACAACAACAGTAGCTTATCCTCTGGCGAACGATTTCATTTCTCCAAGCCAGATCATCATCTCTCCACCTACCATCTTACATCAGTCGGCCACAGCATCAGAAACGAGTGTTCAGTGTGTCAGATTACTGGCTGGCATCCTCAGTATGTGACCTAACCATCTACGTCTGTGCAAGCGTGAGGATTGAACAAGAGAGTTCGTTCAGCAATCACTACCAAATACCCTCTTCCTAATCTCCGCATTGCATACTCGTTGGTGCTGCCCGGTATGAGTGATCGAACGCAGACATCGGTGGTCGAATACCTGAAGACGGTTCCCGTCTTCTACTCTGAGAGACCATGTTTCACAGCCATCAATTGATACAGCTCTCACAGTTGCCTTATATACGCGACCCTTAAGCCTCAGAGCGATGCGTCCATGCAGCCAAAGATGTCCTGGATTGGCGAGCACCACCCTAGTCTTGGGGGACACGCGCTTACAGTTCATTCCTTACACTTCCACCACCGCTGCCGGTGCAGCTTCGCATGTACACAAATCGATCAACAACTACTATGACTTCATTATCCAACACTAAATCTGTGTAATCACAACAGCTCTGCTGAAGCACATTGCACTTTGAGTCTGCAAAGCGCATTCCGAAGTATTTAGCAGAGTGCGAAATAGCGTCTAACAGCACTGTTCGCGCTGCTTGAAATTTGTCAAACAACAACACTTTGACGTTGTCATAGTCAAGGTCATCTTGTGAGTGCC
>QNGE01001858.1:62205-91552 GCA_008508345.1 Paragonimus westermani
CGAAGTATAATAGATGCTAGAACCCTAGAAATGACTGGGGTCAAACTAATTCCTCTGTGGTTTTCACAAGAGCCCCTTATACCTTTCTGGAATATAGGAACTATTATCGAGTGACCCCAACTCGAGGGGATAGTTTCCGTCGTCCACACGAGTTGAAACAACTGAGTCAAAGCTTCTATCAACGTCTCTCCCCCTTCTTTGAAAAGTGCCGGCACGAGGTCATCTGGACCAGTAGTCTTATTACACTTGAAGGCCACAATGCAGTTGCGGACCTCAGTCTCAGTGGGTGGTTCCAAGTCTACCGACCAGGGCACTACATTACAATTTTGTGGCGGCAATGCGGTAGAAGCAGGAGGTCAGTTAAATTGACCCTCGAAGTGTTCCACCCATCGCTCTAACCTTTTGCACTTATTATAGATGAGTGTGCCATCTGTCTCGCTGATAGCTTCACTGACAGATGGTCGCCTGGGACCAGTGGCACGGATAAGCTTAAACAGTTCGCCGGTGTTTCCAGAAGCAAAAGCCCTCTCCATTTCCTCAACCTTTCTCAATAACCAAACCTCACGATCAGCATTTAGGCTACTTTTCAGTTTCCTACGGACATCTCTTCTCGACTTGTTATATGAACTGCCAGGAGGATTTTCCGCCTGGCTTCTAACAACTCCAGGGATTTCTCCGAGATCGAACGTTACACTCTGGCACGCTGTATTTAATATTGCTGTTTTACCCTGTCCTACATATTTGAAAAACTGATATTTTCCTGCGATCTACAGTTAACAAACGTTTTCTAATCTTGTTCGACAATACGCACCACCGTCTACTCTCTTCTAGATACCGTTTCTTCGACCTACCCGATCGAAACGTCCATTGTGTTCATCGGTCACCATAAGCTGATTCATCCACCCTCATTGAGAACTCAACTATTCTTGAAGAACTTACCTGGTTGAGGTCCACTGAGGCAAACATATATGATAGCTTTTCACCATTCGTTCCTAAGTCATGTGCTGAAGGTTTATGCAATCCGTGGCTGAGCTGTGCAACACAAAATTGCTAACTGTTAAGGGTCTATTCCTGCCATATCGGTTACCAAATAGGAACGACTGTCTTTCGTCCGACTTCATGCACTTCTGTAGAGCTGAAGGTTTTCGAGGGACTAATACTTGCCCAAATGAATATTCAACTGAGCATCGTGAACTTTGGCAAATACGCCTAGTTTCGCCCACACTCAACTTGAGATGCTGTTGCTTGTCAGGTTCATTCTCCTCTGTCATCGCGTGGTGAAAAATCTAGTACTGTTCACATAGACTGCTACTGTGTGTTTGGAGGCATTAACAAACTGCCTCAAAATTCTCAACGAATATAGCATTCTAACCTCAGCTGTTGATCTTTTGTGCGATTAGTTTACAATTCAAAGCCAATCTACCCAGTTTGCTGGGCATGCTTCATTGCCGCCAGCCACTGGCTCAGGTGTCTCTATAACGCTATCTTTCTCTTGTCCTCGTTTTCACTTTGTGCTGCCAGTTCACAATCACGCTTTCGTAATCAAGTATGTAGATGACGTGCTATTGATATACAGAAGCCTAACTATATTCTCTTCGCCCGCTATGCTGGACCGTTTATCTACTGTCAAGATAGTGAGAGTCTCGCAAATCTAAATATGTTAAGACTTCATTTTGGCTTAAGAAGCAGAATAAATGTGCGAAATTTTCCAATATGTACTCGTCGCTCTATGTGCATAGTGAACGTTTACAGTTACTTTTTCGTTAAATATCCAAGGATTACCTCGGGTAACAGCACGTTATACTATTGGTGTTTTCACCAAAATCAGAAAGCTATCACCGAAGTGTCGTCTCACTCCATATCTTTTAGTCGGCCGATTTATTATTGCATGTCACCCCACTGAATGTATTTTACCTCGTACTTTTTGCCAGACCCCTAAAACATTCATCAAGTTGTGTTAGTATTCCCAAAAAATAACTCATTGATTTCAGTTTCACTTGGTTATCATCAGTGAGCAAATATTTTGCCGCAAAAATCCCACCTTATCTCACTTACCCTATTTGAACTTTTCCAGGTGTATTCCTAACTCATTCACCAAATTTCTGTACAAGCATCTATTTGAACGCACCCGATCTTACTCTCATGTTATTTCCCATTTAGCTCAACTTCTGTACAAACCCAACCTCGTTATTCTTGAATTAGCCACTAAACTGAATTAGTAGTTCTTTTCATTGGGTGCTGGTCGTTGCTATTCGTTAACTTTTCCAGGAGATATACGGTGATTATTACTATTCTGACTTAGGCTCATCTAGTTTTCTTCCAATAGATGAATAAATGAGGCCAAATATTCATATACATACACCGAGTCGCGTAAAGCATATTGTAAACTTTACCTGACTCAAAGCCCATCATGCTGAGGTCATATACTACGCTTTTAATCACGCACATTATGATTGAAGTGTGCCGTCATTTTTAGAATTCCATTTGAGCAAACATTGTTTCAGAGATCGCCGTTCTACAGGTTTTTCAGCCGTGTTTCCACGGTCATAATTCTTCATGCTGTTCAGCCTGAAAACGTTGTCCATTTATTGAGAGGACTCGATAGATTATTATAGATAGGTTATTTAACCACGGTCTTCTTAGTCGTATTATTATCCTGACAGTTTGCTAACCCAACCAACTACCTCTCAAATAGTGCTGTCGGTAGACCTTATGGCGTAACGATCCAGTGGAACTCCGTTTAGAGAATGACCATTACGTGATCACACATGTGCTTTCCAGCTACCCAGCTTTGCGCTTTTTTCTGGTTTATCTATTAATTGATTGTAGTGTAATCGTTAATACTCCTTTTCATCTTTTTTCTCTGGTCGGAATTCACTGACTCGTGTGTATGAAGATGAGCTGTTCGCACATTTATTGGCCCAGCTGCGTGACACAACCTCTGAAAACAAGCTAGCAGGCTATCTGCACGTTTTTGCCAGTGCCCCAGCCGACTTGTGCAGCGGCCATGTAAGCACACTTATGGATCAACTCGTCACAGCTTCTCGTGTTAGTCCTAAAACACGTTCCTGGGGCGAGGCTCGTAGCAACGCACTCGCAGGTCTAGTTGGGTGAGTTGACATACGTATGCACATTGATGTTGAGAAGCATGTCACTTAATGGGCATTTTCAGCGAGTAGTATCGCTCTGCTTGTCCTAACTCTTATTTTTTCCTGACTACCTTGAGGTACGTTGGCGTTAGCTGTGTTGACGTTATTGGGTCGAAACTACGTCATGGAGAATCTGAGCTCCGACCACTCGCGAATCGGTTACAGCGACTGCATGCTATTGCACAGTATGATGCACCGGCTGAGCTACGAAACGACGCCGGAGACTAGAAACGATCACACTAGGACTTGGTTGTCCATCCACTATGTCATGATCTCCACCTGAGTATCCAGATGCTCGACTGTTCCACGGGGATTTCAAAAACAGTTTACTCCAGAACTCATCATAACTGTCGTTGAGTTTTTTTTACGGTCGTAATAATAATGTGTAATGTGACGTCTGTCACATTGCATATTGGCCGTATAATTCTTAAGACCGATATTGGGCGTTTTGTTTTACGCAGTGTTAATGTGAAAACAAATTTAGACTTTACATGTTATTTTTATGTATTGAGTGATTCACGTGAAGGACAGTGTTTACGGCTTCTCACAGTTTATTCGTGCCAAATTTGTTTCCAATTTCTTATCTGGTTACCCTGATTGCGGTTAGCGGTCAGTGACCACTTTCCTAGCCAATAGCAAGAAACGAAATCTTTGTTCTATCTCTCGCGATCGCTTCTAAAAAACGAATCATTCGTGTTCTCCTAAGCCACGTTTCGTTTTCATCTCTATTCTGTGCCAGTCGTTGTGTAGCTGAATGCTAAGCTTCAAATATGTGCGTAGTTGTCCCTCTTTATTTACATTGTTCACTACAGATTGCTTATGTCTTGACAATTGGTTTCCTAATGCTTTTGTATTTCACTTACCGATTTGCAAGGTGCACGCGTCACCCTCTAAGTTTGACAGCGATCCAACTTGAAAATGCGCCACTTGTTTGCAGCTGACCCTCATCAACGACGGTTGGTTTCGATAGTTTGACAGTGATTATCTCAAGAGACAAGGTGGTTTTGATAATTGTCGGAATGTATCGGATCGTTTTAGTAGAGCAGTGAACTACCAATTCGTTGAAAGAGGGTAAAGAAATCACAAGCTGGATCTAGTACCATCAGGGTTTACTAATTATGAAGAGGTTGCCGGAAAGATGGTCTCATCAGAGAACCCAAACGGCTACTGATAATGACAAATATTAGTCTTGTAGCATGTGGGCATGCTGCACGCTCAAAAACGCCCAAAACTGTACGCTGAAACACTTACGCACCTCGCTTGGTGATGAAACGTTTGCAACCTAAATGCCAAGCTCGGCGAACATACCACTACCAAAGGTTGTGGTTTATCTGTGCTGTTTATTTCACTCATTAAAGTCCCTAAATCAGTGCACCTGATATAGCCACTTGCAGGAAACACAACCTGAGCGATTATTATTAACTACAGATTCCAGTAGGATTTTTGGTCATAGTTCACCGGGTACCAATACCTGATGGTTGACAATAACCATGAAACCGGTCGTGTGCTTCCGGCGAATTTTGACATTTTATCGGTTTGTGGGTACGCGTTTATGAACGGTCCGCTTGTCAATTTAATGATTATCAGTACAAACTGGCACAAGACTCGGGGCTTCCAAGCCGCCGTAGTAAGATCGCTCGTGCATGTGAATCCTTTTAACCATCCTTCGTTTCACTTCACTCTAATTTTTTAGCCTTTGTGAGCAGCTTGGTCCGAAACACCCAGAACTGACAGCAGCGGTGCTGAACCCGATCTGGCCCAATCTTTTGCGCTCATTGGCCGACTACACGCTGGACTCACGTGGTGATATCGGTTCACAGTAAGTGCGCATCTCAACTTTCTTCGCCCTCTCATCCCTGTGAATGTTCGCTTACAAGGAAGCGAACCACAATTTTGGTTCATCACCTTCCAGTGTACTGAAGCAAGATACGAGATGTCCGAATGGACTTCCCTAGATCTTCACACACAGTACATGCGGCGATTTTCATGCGCACAGAGATAAACATATTCATAGGTTCATTGGCTGTCACATGAAGGAGAAAGATCTTTGCTTATGCTTTCCTGTTTCTATTTTCCTTGGCGAAGACTTATTTGAAGTTTTGTGTGTAAAGAAGAAGTAGATGGAAGTAAATAACAGGTAACTTCAATGAAGCTTCTGGCTGCAATCAATTCAGCAACATTCTGAAACAGCATTCAGTCAGAAATGCGCAGTTAGTGGCCTGTGAGAACCATTATTATTATTGTGAGGAACCATTATTACGGTTAGGATACTTGTAGTGTTGGTTGTCTCTCACTTTTCTGTCCATCGAGTAATATTTAGAATCTTTCAACTGATTCAGCTATGATCACAGAGTTGGACAGTGCGTTTCAATGTGAACAGACCCTAATTGTAAAGCGCTTCTGTTTGTAGTATAACCCGACGGCCAAAATACTCAGTTTCAGCGAGTGACCTCTCAAACGTTCACCCTTATTTAGTTTGAAAAAATGTCTATAATTCATTGATAGAGTAAAGGGTTTTCTGGGCCCCATTATTCTTCTAGTTGCCCGTCTCTAAACACTTTCACTAAATACCAACTCTTTTTAAGGTAAGGACGACAGGCCTTTATGTTTGTTTCCAGGTATGTGTGGACTATGGAGGCGAACGTCGTGAGAAATACTTCAGGGTGGAAAGACCCACAAATTCTTTCTAGAAAGTTCACGTTTATTTGTGTTCCTTCTTATTCATGGCAGCACAATTTGTAGACAGACTCAATCTGTCTGCCACCATGGTCTCTGAATCTCGTTTGCACACTGGCATGAGCAGCTTCGTGTTGCCAAGAAAACAGCCAATACAGTTTTGATGACGAATGTGCATGGCTTTACATTTGCTGACGTACAAGTTATTTTCTATGAGCCACTGGGTTAGACAGTTCAAATCGTTCTGTAAGGTTATCACATCTTCTGGCGACTTCTAACTCGCCATAGCTTTGTATCATCGGAGTAGAGTAATACCGGTGATTTAACTATGCTGGGTAGCACAAGAACAAAAAGAACGCATAACAGGGATCTCAAGATTGATCTTCGCACAACGCCGTTGTTGGCTGGGAACCAATGTGACAGCTGTCCATTCACCGTGACGTTGAACCTACGTTCAGTCGGATAATCCTCTATCTCTGTCAGTAAGCGTTCATCAAGACCATAACTGTTCAGTTTCCGCAGGCAGATGGAATGATCAACTATGTCAAAGGTTTTGGAAGAGCGAAGATAAACCACGTCTATGGTCAGTCCTGCGTCAGCGGCCTTCGTCCAAGCATCGCGAGCAATCAGCAGATTCGTGGCACATAAGTACTTTTTAGGAAACCCATGTTGCTCCTTGATGATGAGTTGGAGGCCTTTTACCTTGACCTGAAGAGAGTCACCTAGTATACTGACCATTAAAAGCAGCGCTATTGGTCGATAGTCTGCTGAGTCATCTCTGCGCCCACTTTTGAAGATGAGTGTGATTGTGAACTGTTGCAAGACTTTCGGCAGATTGTCGGCTGATACAACAATTGAAGAATGCTGTTGATGGTTTTGCTAAGTCCGTGGTGCAGCCTTCCAAGATGACAGGGATATCAAATATGGGGTCGGCGATTTATTGGTTAGTAGGTTATCTAACTTGATTCTGATTCGAATATAATAGTCTAACGGTTGAACACTTGGAAGCTCTTCAACAACTGAAGAAAGATGAAAGTACTATAACTATGAAGCCAGATAAAGGGGCCGGTGCTGTGGTAATGTTCCGCCAAGAATACATGAATCAAAGTTAGGAAATTCTCGCAGATTTTGGCAAAAATAGAAGCTGTAAACAAACTGGGCGATGTTCTGTTAGTAGAGAAACAGGTATACCATGAGTTACAGACATTTATCGCATGGTTTCATCAATGGACGACAATGTCACATGTTAAAACTTGTAGGTGCCAAGACTCCACAACTGTATAGTTTGTCTAAAACCTACAAATCGGGCATTCCGATGCGGTCCATTTCAGCAACGAACGATTTTCTCTACCATGAGCTAGCAAGGTGGTTGGTCGGATTTTTAAAATATCTTCGACGAAAACTGTGCGTGTATCCTTCGAAAGACACTTTTGAATTGATACCATATACTAAACATTAGAACATTACCGGAGACATAATGTGTTCTATTGATATTAATTTTTTATTTACAAACTGACCACTACACGGAACGACAGCTTGTATACGTGATTTCATTTTATCCACCCCCATTCCTGTTGACTATTTGAAACGTCTACTATTACTGTACACGGAAATTGTGAAATTGTATTTTTCGGGTAAGGGCTTAGCCACGGGGAGTCCACTCGGCCGTGTTTCAACCGAGGTGTTCACAGCCAAAGTTGAACAGGCACTATTTCCAGTTGTGGACGTACTGAAACTCTACAGACGGTATATCGACGACATGTTCTTGAATGGACAAGACAAGGTACAGGTAGAGAAAATGATCCAATCGTTTAGCTCAGCCCTCCTGATTCTCTTAGTCACGGTTGAGTACGAAAGTGGGAATAGTTTGCCCTTTTTGGACATTCTGGTGGTTGGACGCCCTCCAGACAGATCTACTGAACGTTCAGTGTATCGTAAATCAAAATGGAAGAGGAGTTTTGCTACTATTACATACGAAAGGTCACTAGCACACATCGTTTTACAGAGCGTCAAGAATATATTTCCAGGATAGATTATAAGTTGAACAAACAACAGTGTTGCGTGAGGCACTCCGTGCTAACAATTTTCCGGAATTTTGAAACAACCATTTCCCGTTGTAAATTTGAACAGAACAAACAAATGACTCAAATTAAGATTTATGATCGAGCAAATTTCGTTGCATCTCTAATGGTGTGTACTACAGGCGAGTTGAAGTGCATAAAATTTCAAACCAAAAAAACAATCAAGAAAGTTTTTAGATGACACCCAACTGTGAAAAGTCAGGGCTTCGGCTGGATTCAAACCAGCGACAGACACAGCATGCCTCAACGCGGCAAGCGCTCTACCAACTGGGCTACGAAGCCAGCCGAAGCCCTGACTTTTCACAGTTGGGTCTCATGTAAATTCATAAATCTGCCACACTACTTGTTAGTAATCAAGAAAGGTCAAAACTCAAAAACAATTTGGTTGCTACCATGACAACATCAACGTCACAAACAGTTCTTTTTTGTGCGCACAATATGGGGTGACAGTGTCTGATCGCAGTGGCCTCGGCATACCTTAGCAAATGTTTGTTTCGACCCGAGAACAGAACACGAAATGGCCTTAGCAAGTCTGTCACACGTTGCGTCATCAAGTGATGCTTGGCAAGTGTTTGCGGTCAAGTTGCCGTTTGTTTAACCCATTTTGGTAAGTGTTCGGCGATCGTGGTTCTAATTTGGCGCTCCGTTCTGCCAACTCAGGATGCTCCGCATCCACATTTGTATTCATAGGTTACGTTTGATTTGCCGAACTGAAGCGATGGTTGCTTAACCGGGGTTGTGGGGATTCGGAACGTTCTGTACACAATCACCGGTTTTGCGCCAAAGAACGTGTGGACAACAGCAGCGTCATTCGACACACATTGTCTCCCTTGAACAGCAGTTGTAAAACTACTGTCTTTTTGAGGACTGCGGGTTGATTATTTGTAAGGCCTTGCCAGCATCCCTGTTTGCAAAAGGTGGTCTGAAAATCACACCCATCAGACAAGCGAAGTTTTGGGTGACTAACTACTCGACAGACTGATTCCGGGAGATCCAGTAACACTTTATCACGAATACGTAAGGTCTGTAGGTGCGATTCTAATAGAGAGCTTTACCATCTCTTTTACCCAGATTCCTGTCACTTCGAAGTACTGTCAAACCGGAAACACAGTTCCTCATCCCGCACTTTCTTCTTACACCAAGTCTCCGTGACGCCTACTACTAATGGGATTCACTTGGAACAGAGATCACAAAGTCTGTCCAGTTTACTAAATGATGAAGTCGTGTTGGTGTGAAAACAGTACCAGGAGGCACTTTCACTGCAGATGAATCTATTCGAGGAGATTACCCGAGTGAGAAGGGCTGAGTTGGCGTGTTGTGGTATGTTTTGAGGCCACCACTTCCTAGTGGAATGGCGGAGAGTCAGGATTTCTTAAACTCCCGGACTGAGTTTGGTGTCTGCCCGAAGGTCATCTGGAATGAATTGGATAAAGAGAACTGAATATTAGGAGCATTTTGCACTAGGTTTTGTGACAATCAAGAGTTGTCTGCACTTGGATATGATATTTCTTGATCTGTCAGAATAGTACTTGGTCCCAATAAGCGGTTGCAAGCGAGCCGCAAGCCGAGCTGCATGCAACTGTTTCTCCTTTTCTTCTGTCAAAAAAGTTATTGTCAGATATCGAGACGCACTTATGGAGGCTAGTTAGGCCAGCCGAGAAAACGATTCACGCCAGTAACTGGTAGATCAGAATCCTTACTGGTCTATATCGTGCGCTGCTTGAATGGCAGCATCAGCGCTTTCAACAGCGGGTACATTGTGTAAAATAATGCTCCTGCGCCTACGTTCATCAACTACTTAGGCCTCAGACAGTAACTGCAGGCGCATGTGTATTTGCCTCGAATAGGGCGTATCCTAATTGAGTTCTCTCTTCTGATGTGGCTGCTTGCTGCAGCGCCATCAGCTTCTAGAAGTCTGCTGCGGCACGAAATATAACCCGCAATGGATGCAGCATGAGAGCGTACTTAGGATCAGGGCTCTTTCATAGTATTTGAGGTCTCTCTGGAATGATGTCAGGAGAACCTAACTGCTTATACAATCTCAAAAGTTTTCGCGTTCATTCCAATCTGCTAACACTGCTGAACTACTCTCGAGTAAATTGAACACAGTCACAGACCGACACACAACCACGATATCACCTTGGGTGTACCGGCGCTCGTGTCTACGGAGTAAACAGGCTTACTGGATACTTTCACAGTAGCTAGCGTGCTACGGTTCGTGTTATCGACACCGATCAGACCAACCGGATGTTGAAACGATGGTCGCCCACTTGTCTCGATTGGTCTTGCACCTCTTTTCTGACTTATGTTCGCATGTTCAAAAAGACCAGGTGAACTCTGCAGCGGGTTCCCGGTGAGGTAACAGGTGCGGCACTTGCTGAGTGACATGCTCTGTAGCGCACTCTGGTCCTCTCCTAAGGTCACAAGAACTGTACAAGTTAAACACACCTATCTTAGATTTTCAGTTGGATTCTCTTTCGAGGTCTTGTAAACAAAAGACGGAACCAGTCTGCAGGTTGAGTGAGCTTGAAGGTTGCACAGAAGGCAGGTTAAACTCCTACCGTTTTTGCTGAGCCTCGTATCACAGATCACACCTCAAACGCGTGAATGACTAGGCGATTGCAGTATTGTAATAATCAGTTTGCCACAGGTATACCACAAACAGCAGTCAGACACTCAAGGATACTCAGACTTCCCACAGTCAGTTACCTGGATCCCGGCAAGAATTAAGAGAAACGACGCAACGTAACAGAAAATAATAAGTAGTTTAATTTATGGATATCGTATGAAAGGTAGAGTTCAGAAGATGCAGTACCTGTCTACGGATTACGCTCGAGGTCAATCGGGGGGTGGGGTCTTATTCGAGATGGTTTCCGATAAAGGGACGGTGATAACCCCCAACTAAATAGGACGTCTGCAAGCGTCGAGCGAACCCATTGCGTTAATTTGGCTTGTGATAATGTCTCAATTGCATTACACGCTCGCAGCCACTAACGAGATCCGAAGTGTAGGCATCAAGTATAGGGTTAAGAATCCTATTTGAACTGTTGTCTTTACCCTGCACAACGAAATGACCGGGCATCGGGTTAGAAACCAGTTCGTAGACATCTTTGCTACCTGAATTGAAAAAGTGTCACTGGTAGATCAACGCGTTCGCTGGCTGTGCATAGGTTGAACAAGCAGTCGCACATATACGCTTTTGTTTGCGCAACTCGATGCAAAATGTCAAACTTTCGTGTGAACTCTGTCCGAATGTGATTGGCTAACGCTTAGCTGTTTGCACCATTTGGAGCCAGGCTTTGTGGTAACGTGTTGGCCCCGGTTTTGTAACCCAGCCAGGTCGACCGGTTGACGTCCACTTAAAGGAATCTGGTTGTCGATTATATGTCAATTATCTCAGCACGGTGTCGAACTTTTTATCCACTCTTACTGGAGTATATAATTTTCTCTTTGTATGTGTACATGATGAGATCGCTGCAATTGATTTGGTGTAGTTGGATTTCGACTGAAGAATCCGGTTGTGTTTTGGGTACAACCAGTCCTGAGTTGACCTGCGAAGCATGTAGATTGGGTTCCATCGGGTTTCTCAAATCTAAATGGGAATGGTCAAGATGAAGGTCCCCTCCCCAATTCGAATGACTCAAACTATCTACGATGAACTAATGTTTTTCCCTTATAGCAGAGGAGTTAAAAGTCACCATAATAAGGTGTTTGTCAGCTGGCCCCTTTTATCATGCGTCCTGTCGCTTGATCCAAAACTGAAAAACCGTGTCAAAGCTAGGCCACAGATGCTCTGAATATATCGGGTGAAACGATTAATATACATGGCCAGTCAGACGCAAAACAAATCAGACGAGACGGTTGTCAGGCATTTGCTTACACGGCTGTAATCTGAATAACCCAGTAGAACAGTGCAAATCATTCCACTCGAAGCCGGATCGATCGACCGGCATTACGTGACTTGCATTATCTACTTCGCTAGGAAGTGCGAGGGTTAATGCCACTCTTCTTTTTCCACATCCTATATCTTTAGTGTCAACTTTGCACATTTCCACGTGCTACACTATGGGTCACGCTTGTTTCCAATTTCGTGTTTGTTTACCTGCACAAAACATATGTATAGCTTGCCACTTCGGTTTTACGCATGACATGATGTGCACCACTTCAGCATTGATTTAGTTAGTTTATACTCCTTACTGAAAACAGCTGGTATTTGGCAGCAAACATCTCATATGATGTATCGTTTCTCAGCTCTTCATCAGTCTATCGCGCCGATCTTCAAAATGTGAGCGTTTGACGAAAGCTCCATCCTTGTGGACTAAGCGTCGATTGTACCAACCATATTGATGAGCACCACCGGTTACCGACCACTTGTCATATTCTCGTAAAGACATTTTCTGTTGGACTGTGTTCGATGATATTCGCGCAATGGTTGTCACTGCCTACCTCTCGCAGGCCTGTTAACCATTCTCATTCCTCATCATTTAGTGTTGTTTAGCACGCTGCTTGGTTAACTTGGTGGTGGCCTTTTTCAATAGTCGATTGTTTCCATATTTAGGCTAAGCTTCCGGCAAAAACCATTTTCGTATTTTTGTGGCGGGTTGCATTTATGGCGTATTTTAAGTTGGCGAAACTGACTCCACTTCTCTTTCTGCTTGGGTGCCATTTGGGTTGTACGTGCTATAACATCAAACCCCAGTGTTCACCATTGCTTCGTTGTGTTTCAGCGTTCGTGAAACTGGGATGGAATGTCTGAGACGGTTTCTGAGCTTCTTAACAACTAATCGGCTTGTGGATTATATTCAGCCAGATCTGTGAGTTGAATGTGCTTTGTTCTCTAGATCTTTTCATATTGGTCCGTCCTTGTCAGTTAACTTTGCAGTTGTTAGCAACATTTTTCACACAGGCGTCTGTAGTGTTCAAATGTTATGAAACTACTAGTGATTATTGGCCACATCCGACATTATATGGTGGGGATTTGTTCGTGTCCACCTACGAGTCGATGTGTTTTGTAGGTGTTCTTATGGTTGCTTATTCTGTTAGCTGACATCCTGTCTCATATTTAAAGCAACGTATTTTTGATTTTTCTTGCAGACCTAATTTTGCATACTCTACCTCTCTCTTTCTCGTTGCATCGTACTGTTTTTTCTCCGTATAATAACCATGCACAAGTTCGCACAGCTATTTGACATGCCTGACTGCTTCGTGGTTCGTGTTCTTCGGGGCGTATTTCTGTTTTTGTAATTTTTGTCCGTGTTTTCTGGTTTTAAATTAACAGGCTCAGTAAGTAATAAGTTGGTGTTATTTTATCCACCGAAATTACCGTTGTAAAATAGCATCTTGTGCGCTGAAACATGCGCAGTCTTGAAATCGTGAATTTTATTTCAGGATGCAAAGGTTTCGGATAACCGTTTATTTTGGTATACTATATAAGGATATGCACTACTGACGAGCTCTAATGAGAGCGAAACTCGAGTCTAGTGCTTCTTTTCGAAAGGGGCTGGCTGGAAAGTCTATCTGAATGCGAACACTGCGATCAAATGTGAGTGATGGTCAACTTGAAAATAAACCAAATCCCCCACTACTCATCAGTAATATACTATATAAACTGTTCATTTGGGTCGTGGCGAAATGTAGGTATTACTATGGGAATGTGTAAAAATTGGAAACTTTTAGTCAAGTTGTTCGGTTCGTGGCTTCCATTGTGTCAATTATACTTGAGCAGGTTATTATATGACTACATGATTAAGCATAGTACAAAACAATATAACAAGTTTAACTACGGGAGGTAAGGCGGATGAACTTTTCTGAGGTGGTAAGTGTGCCGTATTTCAGAGTTTCGGTGTATCTCTACCTGACTACTAACTTCTCGTCTACTCCCATCAGTAGCTCTTTGTAGTCAAGACACGTGAACACATGGTGCTTAACGAACGTGGACTTTGAAACAAAGTGACACGCGTTTGCAGCTTTTGTTAGATGTTGCCAGCATAGACACGTATAACATGTGTAATACTTTTATATAGTATGCTGGTTTAGTAAAAGACGTCAAGAAAACAACGGGCTGCCGTAATGAAAACACTAGACATTACCTTGGGCTTAAACTCGTATTTCAATTGATCAAGAGTTTTCTTTCGCGTACTACCCCTAGGAAAGTTCCAATTTGAGTCAGTCTGGTGCATTCAGTGCTTGACCGTGTTTTTTTACATTTGACGGACAGCTTATCGCGCCCACTCGTCTCTTTCATTTATTTGTTGATAACACAGTGTGCTTGAGACTGTTGCATGCGTTGTTCAACAAGCCTTGGAGAAGATCGATCGGACACGCGGGGTCGCTGGTCAAGTGTTTGCTGCTCTTTTACATCATCAGTAAGTTACGCCTAGTAGGCTGTCATTTTTCAGTAGGGGCGAGTTAGAACCTAGCTTGTTTCTCATGCATACAAAAGTGTAATCAGTGTAATTAATCGGTTGGGCTTCTGTGTTAGTCAAAATGATATCAGTTTCTTTGTCTTGATGTTAAATGTCTGATTTTTTCGTCACTCGTGTTTTTTCTGTGGAATCTATTATTTTTAGTGTTCTGTAGTTGTTGGCCTTCCAATTTAGCTCGAACTCCTAACCAGCTACTTTTTTAAAGGACCGAATGGATAGACTAGCTGAGCGCGAAGGCTGCATTCGATTATGCATGCTGCTCAATTTATGACACTCGAATCTCCGACTACTTAACAAATAGAAGACAACGGCGACGAACACTTGTTTTCGATAATTCTTCATTAGGTCAGTAGGTCGTATCAGCAAGATGTCCAACTACTGCGCTGTTAGTGGTTTTGGTCAAACCGATCCTAAGCCAAGCAGGATAATGTTTGATTCGTCTAGACAAACACCTAGTCTGATCTACGTATTTTGTTGTACAATAACAGGAGAGGGAATACACAAGGATGGATAGATCGAGGATAGGATCTTTTAATCCACATTCGAATTAATAGGGGGAGAAGTAGTGAACCTGTTTTGTAATTTTGCTGTCGGAAACGCGCGTCTAAGGCTCTGATACAATCGACGGTTCAATCGTTCTCTCACGATATCAACCATGAACTTCAGGTGGATGAAGGTGACTTTTTCTTCCACCGTGTCAATCGAACCACGCGACTTAGTGGCGATCATATTCCGGGTAGCAAAACGGTCGGGATAGCCATTTTCTTCTGACACATTAGCGGTTGTTTTTAATTCTTGCTCTCTCTGTGAAACAGATTTTCCTGGCTGTACTGGTAAGACATCGTACAATGTTACGCTTCTGTTTGGACGGTACAAAGTTGTTAAAATGTGTATGCTACCCAGTCCACGTTGCTTTGCGATTATCGGAGCGCTGCGAAGTTCCATTTACTTTTCTCAGGCTTACATCTGGAAAATTGAACGGGTTGTCGAACTCTGTTTCGAAAGCGGATGTGGTAGGACGATGTGCTTGATTGAGTAGTTGTACAACATCGGTTTAGTAGAGCGCAAATATCATCAACGTATTGACCATAGAAACATGTTTTCAATGGCATGGTTTGTAAATGAAGATATGAAGATATCTGCTAGGAGTGGACGTAGAATGAAGCCCCATCGCAATCCCGTGAATTGGATGATACAACTGGTCGTTGAACTTGAAGTGCACATTGAGTGTATGGCCAAAAAAAGCTCTCTAAGTATCGATGTTGGTATACTTATCTGGATATCCAACCGCTCAACGTATTCGCAAATGAAATTGCTAATCTCCAACAAAGGGACATTTTTGAATGGTGAGGATACGTCTGAGGAACACATGTGCTTATTATGAATATCAATATTTCTGATCTTGGCGACAAAATCGAAAGTATCGTGTAGGATATAGGAACGTGGGTTCTGACGAATTAGCTCAAGCTGTTGTGGTAACCATTGAAGTCGCATGATGGTGGGAATTGCACATATCGAAGCTGGTGTGGCTTGTAGATCTTCGGAAGGCCGTATAAGCAAGTGATGGTTGGATCGGTCGGTTTGAGTTAATCAAGATCAGCTGC
Organism: Paragonimus westermani; assembly: GCA_008508345.1. NCBI lineage: Eukaryota > Metazoa > Platyhelminthes > Trematoda > Plagiorchiida > Troglotrematidae > Paragonimus > Paragonimus westermani. The sequence goes on from QNGE01001858.1 coordinate 78,141, forward strand.
TGTAAGATATCCGCACCAAATGTAGTACGAATGAAGTTGAATAGTTTGGGCGTCGTGTTTAACATGTTATTGATATACAGATTGGGAATAACACTCCTGAGGAAGGCCACCCGAGGTGGTTGAAACGTAGAGTATTACAACTTGCTCGAAACGTTGTGTTATTCCCAATCTGTATATCATCAGCTGCTGTAATTGTTCCTTACTGTGTTTCAGACTATGGACTGCTTGGTTTCTAATCAATCGTTTTGTCCCTTCACATAACCGGTTTGCTAAATTTTCCTTCGTCTAAGGGAATGTGTGACATTTTGTCAGTATAATCTTTTCCGTCCATAATCACTGTGCCCGCATCTTTGTCCGGACGTGTTATGAACATATCGTCATGTTCGCGAGGAGTTCTCCCGGCCTGAACGTCTATAGTTATGATGGAACTTGTATGAGTCAAAAGTACCTGTACATATTAATGGCGGTACTTGACTAAGTCTGTTTTGAAATGCTCCAGGCTGACTAATGACGTGGAGTTCGGTTGGCTGTTTTTCAAACTGAAACCCGATCCCTGACTGGTCATCTCTTTGAAATGAGTAACAAAACTTTGACCCCGACTATAATATTTCAAGTATAGTATTGTCAGGACTAACTTGTGACAAATTGTGAATGTATCTTTCTGGATCGACCGGAAACTGTGACTGAATTTCCTCATAACTAAGACCTTCCATTGATTGTGGAGGCCCTTCGGGAACCCTCTTATTAGCGATTGCATACCCGGAGTCGTCGAAATCCCTGCACTTTTGTTCTGACAGTTCGTTCAAAACAGGCTCCCATTGACTCACATTCCGTATGAACTCGTTCTCATGTTGGCGGGCTATGTCTATCTGGTTCAGCGAGTGACATTTGTGTGACATCACGTCTGTACGAACACCGCTCTTATGAAAAAGCGTGCTTGAGGTGTCCACTTCGATCAGTGCAGTCAGAAATAAACTCGATCGTTCCTCTCATCTGTGCAAGCCTAGTTTGGAAGCCCAAAGAGCGATTCAAACTCTCAACTACCAGAGGGTCTTTGTTTTCTCGCAGTCTGTTGTAATCTTTTTTGACTCAGTGGGTATTTTTTAACGAATGCATAGCGCAACAGACTTAATGTATTGTGTTATTCGTAATTGACGGTGAAATTTCACTCGGATTACCTGCTGGAAGTAAAATTTTAGTTACTGCCTCTTCCGTCAGGGTGATCCGACGGGCTGAATGAATACAGCCAAGTGTTTCCATATGTGAGAAATTGCATGTTTCTAATGTGAAGTCAATGGTGGGCTCGATTGCTTCAGGAGTACGTAGATGGCAGTTCGGCATCCTATCATAACAAGAATGTACACTACTGTCGATCCCTCATATGAACAAAACTCGGTTATGGCTGAGGAATTTGTCTGAACCCAAAAGCTCTGATCATGTGAGCGACTGTTTGGCTGAGTTGTCTGCAATGTGACTTCATTTAGTGAAGCGGGGTTGTGAATACTGCAAACCTATTTGGTAACACTACTTTCACAATTCGGTTGTTTTTTTCACCCATTCATTTGAATGAGAATGAACTTGACCAGAAGGTAATGCGACTCGCTTCGCCGTACACCACAACAATGGTGTGGAATAACCTACGACAAAATAGTTTCCAAAATAGATCAAAATGAATAAGACAAACCAAGGCGGAAAAACTTGAAATGCTATGAATGCGGGCTTCTCATTGATTACAGCATCTGATCATATCGAATAGCGTTTCTTATCAGTGGTCTAAGCGGTACATACCTACTTCACTTAACAGATCGATCGTGGCCTTCATGTTTCTTGACCAGACAGTTGCTTGACCACCCTGCGGTTTTACCCAACTGTTGGTGGTCTCAGACATGTGGTGTACGTGACCCAGTCGTCAGAGACTGTACACAACCCGAAAGTCCGACGTTGTCAAAGACAATACGTGTCCTTATTGTCATCACTGGTATCCCGTCAGCAATATTGTAAGCTGACGAGATAATGCTAACCAAGTATACGATACCATCCAAAGCCTAAAAAGGGTTGCCAGCAATAATGTGTGGGTGAAATAACACTTTGTAATTTGAAGATGCGGAGCTTATTTCAAAGAAATCAGCCTGGTCAGCATAGTCTCCATGTCGTCGACATAGGGACTAACTAAGGCAATGTTATCCACATATTTCTTGTCTATTAGTCTAATGCCAGAAAGAAACTCACGGTCTAGTTCATTGGATTCCTCAAGGCTATCTTCCAGAATGCCATGCATGTCAAATTTGGACAGGGATCGAGAGACATCCTTGGCGAGCATCACTAGAACTTATGAACTCCCGAGACAATTGTACATAAGCCCTCTGAGAGAATGGGCACACAGTGATCTTAACAGATTTACGTATTCCTCTAAAATTCGTTCTCGAAGAAGGCGGTTTCCGCGAACATTACGAGCAACTGATTCGAATGCAGACTTTAGATTTGAAAATAACGACTGTAGGAATACCAATATTCTGACACACATCAAAGGGTAAAATGTTTAATATACGCTGAATTGAATCGGAATTTCGCCATTTCTTCATGCGTCTGACTTCCTCTGGATTTATCTGGCCGACGTAATGTGGCGCCAAAGAATGACCTGGGCACAACAGCACTAGACTGATACCTTTGGTTGTCACGCAGACTTTGTACTCCCTTTTGTAAACGGGAATAACTTTTGGTAATTTCTAATCGTAAGGCACCTCTTCAGTTTTCAAAACTACTGATGGAGGTTTTCAATTGTGATATCTACCTTCTCCCCCCATCCTTGAAAAGAGTAAAGGATCTGATCTAAGGGTCTTATATCACTTCAATCACTTAAGCTGCAAAGCTACTTCTGTTTCTGATAGAGAGTAGTCTAGAGCGCAGTAACTGACACTTTGGGTCCTCTCGTCTATGTGGTCTAATCGAACTCAGCTGAACTTTTCCTCAAAATGTCCACCACAATTATTAAATCAATGCCACTGGCTGGTGATAAGTTTACCATCCTTTTCATATATGGCTTCACGTCGACCTGACTGTCAGCTGAATCGCGAACCGTAGAAAAAGTTTTTAGATATTCCTAGGTACAAGACTGGCTCTGATTCTTTCTGTTCTCCGATCAAGTAGTGCTCACAGCATCTGCGCAATCTTTTAGTCAGCTTTCACCTAATTTCTCAACGGTCGCATCATTCAGAGCCACGTGGAACTGCGCGACGAATTAACCGCTGGCGCACTATCTATTGCGTTCGAGAAAAAGTTCGATGTGATTCAGAATTTTGACGTAGCTTCCTATACATTCACACAAGTGGTCACAGTCCTACATCACTATCTTGTTGACTGCGTCTTCTGGCTTGTTGGGTCTCTCACCACTACGACGTACGACTATAACCCCGTAAGTCCCTGATAAGGCTTTCGGAAAACCCTTCCTTGTTGGTGTGTCGCAGGTCAGATTATCGAGCCAGAGAATCAACGAGGTGTTCCACAAGTATACCTCGTATCGGCTAGATAAATGATTGGGAAGCACCTAAAGTTTTGCCCTCCCGACAGTGATTACTCATCTCCTAACACTTTATGATTCTATTTTGTAGTAATTGTTTTCGAAAACCAAGACTACTGTAACTACAGGCATTTGTATTACCCACACTCTCTACCAAGTTGATTAATCACCTGCTTTGACAAGCACTTTCTCATGTGTGAAGCTTGCTGTTTCTCGGAGGTCGGAGTCTACGACTCTATCATCGTGAATCACTTGGGTCATTATCGATTCAAGCGCTTCCTCTCATGGTTTCAAGCGACCCGGAAGTTGGTTTTCGATTAGTTTCGCCGGACTCGAGCATCTTGATACACAGTGTTTCAGTTCAGACTTTGTAACATTTTGTAACGAAGTTCATTCCATTTCCTGTTTGGCCTACTGATCAGGACTTATTCTCCAGCATTGGGTAGCAGTCGATCCAAGCCACTAACGTATTGCGGTTTGTGGTGTTGTGTGAATTATAAGTCTCTGGTGACCTTTCCGTTACTTCTCTGTATGTGACACTTCCTTGCGCTATTATTCAGCGATTTGTTTCTTGGATTTAGCTTATATTTTGCACACCAATGTACATCTTACGGTTTTCTTTATTGTACCTCATTTCAGCCTAATGGTCGGCTGTTCGTATCCTCGATGTATAGCACCATTTTTCGAACCATGACACGGGTGTTTCCATTGGCCGAGTCCAACTAGGGTTGACGTGGACATTTTATCGGTGTTATTATTTGACAAAATTCGGTTCCGCTCCATAAACATCCTTTTTTACAGCATTTACTTCACTTCATCGGTTAGTTCTATCCATTTTGAACAATTTTGCATGCAGTCATGTTGGATTGATGTTCGTTATTTATATTGCTTATAGGCTTGTGGTTAAAACAGTAGTTTGTTATATTTTCCAGGCCCCCTATTCCTCATTTCCCTCACTTAGGTGCTTTGAAGAAACTGTTCCCAAAGTAAGCTTTTATTTTCGTTTTGCAGTCTGGCAATGTTTGTCGCATTTGTAAACGCGTCCAGTTTACCTTACAGAATCATCCGTTTCGTTCAGGTTTCTTTTCTGTAGATCAACATTCTGGTTGTGCAATGCGCCTGTGTGCTCCTACAATCAGCGTTCACGAGAATTATAGGGCCACCCATTTTTACATTGTCTAATGAATTTTATCTACAAAATTCACTTTTCGTAAGAGCATAAAAACATGAAACGCGATTTTCTGTTTTCACAAATAAAGCGACGACATTACTCGGAGAGCGTGAAGATGGACGTGCAATATCTATGTAGCCAGTTTAGGAAGTGCTACCCCGATTTACGCATGCTGTTCACCAACGATTCTAATATCCCAGGCGTAACACTTCACTATTCTTGCAAGAGCGCACCTTTCACTGTCTTCTGATGTCGAAATTCCGTCCGTTTTATGCTTCTCTTGAATTTATACCACTTGTGTGACCTGTATGATTCACCAATGTGTTGGTAACGGTTTTATGTATGTTTGAACTCCTGGCAATCTCCCTTCCATTCCTTCTAGCCTCAACCTATGCCAACGTTGTTGTTTCCTTGATCTAAAAGCCTATTTCGTATGTCGTTATAGAAATCACATTAGTGAAATGGTGGTCAATTTTATTGGGCATGGTTTAATTAGTGAGCTTTACCTTCTCAATCTGCGGTGGAAGGAGTACACCCGGGGTTGATTTTCTACCCAACGTCACTCAGTGAATCGCGTGACGATGTAACAGGGTCTGTAGGTTTTTCTCGGAACAGCTTGCACACAAGGGCACCCGTTTTTGCCTTTGGTCAGTATTGGTTGAAGTTTCCTTTAACTTTAAAGGTACTTATCTCGAATGTTGTTCTTCGTGTTCCGTGGATAAAGTGAACTATGTAAGCTGATCATTTTAGGCTAATGTATTGCAATGGTCTGGGCTGCGCGGACAGATTGCTTCACCGAGCTAGGTCAGTGGCGTGCCTCTGGTTGAACGGTGGTCATGCGGTTGCAAGCTGTGCACGAACGTTTTCCCTAACATACTGGGATTATACAGCTGAATGGCGGTTGCTTCTGCTCTTACTAATGTGCTCTTCCGGACTAGCTTTTGATGAAGTAATGGGACATTATGAGTAATGCGAAAAGTACTTTTAATATCGGCTTGGTGGTTGGAGTCTACCAGATGTGAAGTCGTCACACTTCTGGATGTTCTGTTAATTCCATTTTCAAGCTACGGTTTTCTTTGACCCATTGAGATAAACACTTCATCATACGACTCATGCATTTCTTTTCACGGCAACAAGAAAATGAGCACGCAGACATTGTTCCACTCTTGAGAATACAGTCCAACGGTGTACTTATAATGAAACCAACTTCGTAAAGTAGCCACTGCAAATGTTCTTCTGATTTGTTGAAAAAAAAGCGATGAATTACTGATCCAGCTAGTGAATCCTTTCGGACTAGAGGCTGCGGGTGTTAGGATATTATGCTTTCTTCTCAGCGGTTCGGATGCTTTGGTGGTTTGCAAGAATAAACTTTATGTGCATGATGAAATTTGATCAGGGTGTCCGTATTCCCGAAGCACATCAACATTGTCATGCAGCTTATTTCCTAAGGTCCTTGCTACACAGTTTCCTTTTGTTGTGTGCGTAGGCAACAGATCAGAGGTACCGATCTTCGTAAGTACGTACATCAATCTGTTGGACCTGGCTTCCGTCAAAGACCCTTTCAAGGGAACTGAAGTAAAAAAATGTATAGCGCGCTAGTTGTGAGTCACATGCCGAGTATGCCATTGGAGCTTCTGCCGCACCACGCATTGTTCAGTGTGACCGGTGATAAGTAGAAAACGCAAGCCGGCTGTGTATATCATTTTGTTTGTTCCTGTGGTACGAGCTGTGTAGGCCGCACGACACGGCGACTATCCGAACGCATTCGGGAACATCATCCGGTGTGGCTAATTCGGGGCTTGGCAAAATCTTGCTCGTCCTCTGTCGCTTCACACCTAATGGAGTCCAACCACCCAATTGATCCCAATGACTCATTTCGTCCTATCTATCGCGCACCGGGTTTACAATCAAAACATGTCAAAGAGCGCTTACCGGCAGTCGCGGAAGCCATGGCCATCCGTTTACTCTCCCCTTCTCCCACTATGTATTCAAAAACGTTTAGTAAAAACACTGAATCTTCCATGGCCTGGTGTTCACGTCCGGACCGAACAGATTACGCAATCATGATCACTATCTTAGCAGTCATCAATAATTTGTACAATCGACCCGATCCTTCTGAAACTGATAATGAATCGTTCGATCCCTTACTGTACCTTTTCTCACACATGATTAATTCATATTAATGTGTTGTAATTAGCCTGTTGATGAATCACCGAAAACGGGCTTGTTCGCTGCACGTTTCTCTGATATGTGTCTGGAAACGAGATTTGGGGGTCACCACGTGAAGAGTTAATTTAGTAAAAGACTGGGAGGTTTGACAAATTAGATTGGTGCAGTAAAATGTGACGTGGGAGCAAAGCCGGCCATCGACATCCCGGTCGAACAGTTATGCTGGAAAGACAAGACAAAATTCATAACTAATGTGTCTTCGAGTTCATAGCTGTTAGAGCAGAACACTTCTTGGTTGCCTAGGCTGAAGAAGGAGGTTGGATTGAGAGGCCCCAACCGGGTGTGGCGAAGTACCGAGTTCGCAGTCCATTGAGGGCCGGTAGCCAGTAGTGGTTTGGTTCATACACCTATCGGATGAAATCCATTCATGCAGGATGCCTAATGAACTCTGTAGGAAGTTTCGACAGATTCATTGTAGCAGTTCAAGGATCCATCAGCAAGAGCATATCTGATATGGTAGATCTGTTCGCCCAGGAGGTTCAAGACCGACAGAAATTTTGAGGTGCTTGCCTCCTGCTATTAGAGGCCCGAGATTGAAGATGTCCGTACCCGGTATAGACAGCGTGCCAGATGGACAGCATGTCGTCGGCAGCCCATGTGTTCCCATTAGGGACATTCGAAACTCATCTTGTGGTATCGTCAGAGACCTTATTTGACATTTTATAGGAGACCCGGCTGTCAACCGTGACCTCACCACACCCCGGTTGTTTTACCGCTCATTGTCCGCGACTGTTTATTCTTTGAGAGAACCCTGTCTATTTCATAGTTAGCCTCCATAAAGAAGGCCGTTTCCAAATCCGCAACCTGGGGACGCGATCCGTAGCGTTCAGTTGACCCACCTGTTTATGCGGGTGCCGAAATATCTTACTTTACCCTCTGGTGAGTATAATGACTGTTGGCTTGTAATTATCATGTGTGCGTGTTCCATGGTGTTTTGTGCGCCACGGACTTTCATCTTTGACTGGTGTACCAAGTAGTCGATAGGACATTGCAGTTTTTTAAGTTACCGTTCGCTCTAATTGGAAAATCGCTTTTACGTTCGTCCTGTTTGTGGATGGTTAACTAGTTGAAAGGCTGTTTCTTGTACTTCCTTTTCAGGGAGGACTGCGATAAGCTCATTTGGCGATCGGCACGTCAGATATTTCCTAACTTTATCCAACTACTACAATTTCCCGACTTTCGCTTCCGAATCATCCTAGGCTTGACAGTCAGCGTGGGAGGCTTGACTGAAGATACGGTCAGTATTTTTGTGCCCCCTTTCATCTTGTTTCTGGTCTACGGCGGTTGCATTCGAAATCCGCCTTCATACAGTAATGCACCCATCACCGATGAACGTAGAAGAATCTTTGTTCAGGATTGATTTTCGGTCGGTGGGAAAGGATTATTTTATCACGTTTCCAAATGACTGCGGAAGTTAATTTCCTAACATCAATTCCCTAACTTTAAACACACGCGCAGCCTTCAATTTGGACACCACTCACATTTGGTCGCAGCGTTTGCATTCAGTATTTCTTTCCAGCCAACTCCTCTTGTATTTTGTGCTTGTCGGAGTTCGCCAGTGGTGCATTTTTTGACGGGGTCGTGTTTGAACTCTGATCCATATTCTCATGAGGCAGCTGTATTGCACTCATAATCGGTCACACATTAGGGTCGACCGGATTATCACATCTGAACGTTCAACCTTTTTTCGCCTGTGAGTGATGCTCATAACATGCGGTGTATCCGGTTAGATACACAGCTATTGCCGGCTTATTTCAGTCGATTACTCCGCGTTGCGGAATTCTGAGTTAAGTTAAAAGTCCTAATTTTATTTCAACCCATAAGCGACACTTTATGGTATTGGTGATTAGTGGGGACCTTAATTGGTTCCAATTTGACGTGCATCTGTTTTCACTTGAGTATTGTAATTTCCGGCGGATCTACTAATATCGCTTGTTGGTGTATCAACTGAAAACCTTTGATCGTTACTCTGGTGCTCAGGAGGCGCTGTCTGAAACATCGGGTTCCTCACCAGATTCTTTTTTGATCCACTTTCACTGATACATCTTTTCATCTGGTTGGGCGGCTACACAGATGAAGGTCATCATCTACTTAGTGCGAAAAATAAGTTTGATACCATCTTCCTTTTTGAGCTGTGATTAATCATTGTCTGCATTGATTACTTCAGGTTCTGAGGCACCCAGCCTCGGTTCACCGAGTCACGAATTTTTTGTTCATTATGATGCGCCCAAAATGTTCACCTCAGAGATCCTCCTAGAAAAAGCCAAAATATCCACCCGTTTACATACATTTTGCCGCTAATTGTACTATTATCTGCGTCACTGACCTCACATAGGCATGGCTGAATTTTCATATGCAAACTGCCGCTTTCTCTCATGATTACTGTCCAGATTTCCCGAACGCCTCTAAGGGGACAATAACCGTCCTATTATCTACAGTCGATGACCCAACAACTGGGAACTCTCACTGTAACCACTAACTAATTTAGTTACTGATGAGTAGTGGGTGATTCTAGCTAACTTAAATTGGGCACCATTTACAGTTGGCCGCAACTTTCTCATTTCCATGATCGAAACTCGAATGTGGTGCTTGCTCTCGAAATTGGCTGGTTCATACGTCTGTAGAAATGCTAAAGTTGCATTCAGTTTTGAGTGATGTTGAATTCATACTAACTAGAATCCCCCTGCCACTTCTCGGTAGTAGTCGAGTTAGTCAGGAAGTAAACTGACTGTCATGTGATTGACATTCTACATGTGTGTACCACTGGGCCGCCACGGGTGCATCACATTTCAACACTTGAAGTAGTGAGGGATTTTCGCTAATCGAAATTGAACCTTACTATTGAAATTGCCAGTGATGTATTTTTGACTAATTACCGCATGTCTAATAACTATCTTTCTTTTGGGCGTTAGTGAGATGCGGACGACAGTTAGAATCCAGTGTATCGTTTCAATTTTACTCTATTAATGATCATTATCCTCAACGCCATTGCATATGTGGCTCACGTTTATGCTTAACGGATCACCACACGAAGATGAGAGGATTTAACTTATTTCCTAAAACTCTTACATCTAAAATCGAACAATCTACATTAAGCTGCTTGTGCTGACAAAACGAACTACCGAGTTGGGATTTTGGCTTTCACTACCCTTATGCCCGTTTAAGCGGCGGAAACTGCTGTCGTAAGTTCGAAATAAATTATTACATCATAGCCGTTTTTAGATTTTTGTTTGCGTTAAATCCACCCAGTCACGTTTTTTCTCTTTCAGGTTATTTGCAGCACAGAAGCCCTTACCAATTACCTTCTCCTCCACGAACTCGACTTCGTGTTCATTCGTGATTTTTTGGCAGTAGTGGAGCAGGTGTTTGAAACTTTCTCACATGATGAACGGTTCGTTATTTTGCCGATGGCCTTAACATTACTTTCGTTGCAGCATTATTGTCCCATGGTTTAAATTCATCGATTTTCTACTGACTAATCCTGTGATTTGCACTGCCGTGGAGAAAGACAGGTTTGTGGTGGTTTTGCTTGTTTAAATTTATACTCTTTCTGTCCACTTTGATGACAGTATTAATTAAATGCTGAAATCCCCTTTGTACAACGTTCGGAATTTGGTTTGTACTTGGAGTCAGACTTGACCATTAATGAAATCATGTATCGCAGCCAACTAAATCGCTTTGCTTCGGTATACCCTTTGTTTGTACACACTTTTAATAAGACTGAGTACATATTGTAGCGAGAAGGCGTCCTACAAAGCACAATCTTTATTGTCCAAATCGCTAGTCACATGCAACGCGCGCTCTCTCGTTTATGAGTCGTAATTCCAACCCGCAGCACCCCCCCCCCGGTTTCCGTTCACACGTCGTGTGCACTTCTAACCGGTTTACGTGTGTGACCGGTGCCTTCTATCGGAGGGTTTTCCGCTTGCCATTCCTCGTCTGTTTGTCCGATTTCGTTGCGCGATGGCTCGTCCGGCTGCTCGTGCTGTCCGCCATCCACCCAATGTTGGCCTTGACCGTATTCCAACATCGTGTCGAGATGTTCCTCTAAATGTTGGAAAAACCACGCTCCGATCTGGCCGTCTGTCGTATTTCGCCTGCCCTGCCTCGCCCGTTGGTCCGATCCAGTCGAGCGATGACTCATCCGGTCGCGCACGTTGTCCTTGATCCGATCGCGACAGGTTTTCGAACCTACCTCCCCCCACGTTGAGATATTCGGCCGAGCGTTCGAGAACTCGCACCTCCGACCTGACAATCCACCACAATATGGTGATTTACAATCATCCTCATTATCATCAGTAGTTCACTGCGATGGCCAACTGTTGTACAACTGTGGGGCGAAGGAACAGGGCTTAACTCGAAAGCAGAAGAAATGAAGAATGAGATAAATGTTAAACATGTCTAAGCACAAACATCTAACATGATAGGGTCTGCACCTTACAAACAAACGATCGATCTGCAAGTGAAAGTAATTAAGATGGTCTAATAGTTAAAGTCGCCCAACGTCTTTCGGTCTGAGTGGCAAGACTTTTCATAACCATAGGCTAGCATAGCCTCTTACAGTCGTATATACGCTACTCTTTAATCCAAGAGGGATTGTCTTTCGTTAGAGATGTCCTAGATTCACGACTGCCACTCTGGCATTGAGTAGAGGCTTTTTATCGTGTGCACCTACGCCCTTGTTGAATCAACTTTCCAAGTGGTTTGTTGACCTAACTATCAAATCGAGGACTCCGGTTTTGAACGTGACAGGCAAAAATGCAAGACATCGAGGTCTGAGAAGCCCTTCGCTAAATGTGGGAAGAGACAATAACATTTCACGAATCTCAAGGGACTGGCCTTCTCTTGTATCGTTTTCCCGAATTACACCCCGTATTTTTTCCAGTGCGGGAAACTATTGTGTCCCGAAACATCCGGTAGATTGGTGACCAAGTGGCCAGTGTGGTGATTTTCTTTAAACTATCAACTTCTCCCGTTCTCGGTGAATCTAATGGTTTACCTCGTACTCTCTGGATTGCCAATTTACCTTACTCTTGTGCGAAGCGTTCAACAAGACTGCATTCTTGTTCTTTTTCGGAAAGAGAAACATGCATGTAATGGTATTTGCAAAGACGAGTTCGAATTAAAAGGCGCTACTTTCGGCATTTTTTAGAACAAGTTTTCTGTTCTATTTTCTCGTTTAATTCAATTTACGTCTTAGTTGTTCCTGGTGTAGCTTGTATGATCAGAGTAATTCTCAAACACAATATATTGTGCTATTTTTGATCCTCTGTCCAATTCAACATGACTCACATACTCTCAGCTTTCTGAAAAGTGTCAAAGTCCGTTTTTCCATTTTACACTTGCACATTCTATTGGTGACTTTTTCTTGAAGCACACCTGTTAAGGTTGTCAGGCAAATGCCATCCAAATGGGCGGCGGTCACTGAATAGAATAAGTCATTCCTTAACGGCTACTTTAGGACCACGACTGTGGAGCAGTGGTAAGCGCTCCGTCTTCTCCGCCGGCGTACCTCGAATGGCAGCGAATACATTTATTTATCAATGTTCAGACTTCTAACCTACAATTTCTTGCTTCACCGATTTTATTCTCTGATCCGGAATTTCATACAGTGCACACGATATACATCCTCCGTGTGTGTTTATTTGCTTCCAGTGGGGACTTCGGTAGCTGTTCCCCGATTTTTCATGTTTCGATGCAAGTGTACCACTATTCCTCCCTGGTTATGGCCCTCCTATGCGAATATAGAACTATGCTTTATATCATGCATCTTACTCTTCATTTGCTGGTGACGATTAGAGCTTTGGATTAAAATTGAATTCCCCAAGTTTTACCTGCTTCATTTCTTTAACATAATTCTTGACATTATTATGCACTTTCGTTTGTTGTTTCTCTGTTTTGATTGATGCGGTTTTCCGTACGTCCACATTGCTACAGCCCGATTATGTTACGCCTCATTGAGAACATCTGGTTGTTAACAAAATCCGTTCGAGACGTCCATCGTATCAAAGCAGCCATTGACGCGTGAGTCTCATTCTTTCAGTTGTCTACGCACTAAATTAATTCGAACTTTTGTTAGCCGTTCTGTCTAGCCATCATTTCTTGACCCATATGCAGGTAGACTTTGAGAAAAGCCACAGCGCACGTACAGCTGTTCGTCAGTATAATCGTAAACAGCCTAAATCAAGCTGACGTGGTTTGACGGCTTGCGCATCTCGATGACCTTTCGGGCTAAACTGGACGGTGTGGTGACCACACCAACAGAGTTACTCGTACCAGGCAGGCCAATAGGTAGAGGTCTGGCAAACCACAGTCTCCTGGTCCTCCAGGTTGGGGATTGGAAGGTGATTGACATCTCTTCTTGAAAAACGTACCATTTCTGATACACCGCCACCCACCCGCTGCCTTGCGGTACAGGCTATTGAGCCAAAGGCTTTGGTTGAGAACCCTAATCGTTTTCCTGTCTAGGTCTGGGCATTCTGGCAGTATCTCAGC
>QNGE01001858.1:94675-126612 GCA_008508345.1 Paragonimus westermani
CCTCGCGACTCACAGAGTCGGTGGTTGGAGACTCTAGGTGAGATGGCGGCTAATCGAGCTCAGTGGCGTGAATGTTGTCGTTGTTTGTCCGAGTTGTCTGTGAAGTGAGTGCATTCGATGACGCGGGGCAGTGAAAGCCATAAGGAAGCTGTCTCGCTGATGACACCTTACTCTCACTTGCAGCTCGGTTGTTTGTTTGCAAGGTGTAGGCACCTTAATGTTGAATGTTTGAATATAGACGTAGTTGTTTTCAGTAGTTAGGTCCCTTCCCATCACCTTCCTTTTCCATTCTCTTCCTGTATACGGTTTACTTTCTCTTCATGGTTGTGTGGCAGTTAAGCATTAGTGTTAACCACTGATGTATTTCTGTCTATGATGAATGACTTCCCGTTTTGCCACGGCTGGTCCCTTCATCTGTTTTGGTCTCAATAATCATCTTTTTTTCCTCTTTGCTTTTTTATTGTCCTCCCAAGTTTTAACGCGTCATTCCTTAAAAGCTGAATGTTTCACTTTTTAATTATATGTGTTCTCGACAGTACAACAACTAATGACCCGATTTTTGTACTCCACTTTCCGGACTCAAGTTGGAATCCTGCCTACTTGTTCAATAAATAATTTTTCATCACTTTAGCAAGAACAACCTACAGTTCAACAGTACCTGGCGGGAGTTTGAACAAAATGTTCTGGTCAGTGCACATCGTGTAGAGTAGCCTACTGTTTAATAAGATTTGTTTAGTCTAAATTAGATATGGTTGACATACCCGTCGGTTGTTTTCAGGTAGTGCGATCGGCTTCTCAGTTTGGTTCGTGGTGTTTGTTTGTTATCCCTTTTACTCACTAATCTGATTTCGCATATTCCCCACACTTCCCATTTTTTGTTATTACCGAATTTGGATGCCGCCTCTAGTTTGGTGACATCTCTAACCTCTGTATGTAGTATTGTAATCCTAATGAACGAACCACCAAGATAGTCCGTGTATACTACAAGTTTCCCTGTCACTCTGATTCCGTGAATTTTTTGCATAATAGTGCCTATTTTTTATAGATTTGGTGGGATGTTACAGTTTGAAGGTCCAATCCAAAACCGCGCCAAGTATATATTACTGATACTACTTGGACATCGCTATCCTGTGGTACGTCGGTCTCTTCATATATCCTCAATTTTTTCATATTTCTGCAACCTCCCAGGAGAGTTTTTCGTTTCGGGACATTTATTTTTGTTCACAACATTGCATAGAATCACAGAGCGCAACGTTTGATTTAAGTGTTCACACTGCTATTTCTGTCAAATCAATGACGATGAGAAAACGCAAACTGGGTATTCAGTAATTATAGGGTCACTCGATGGTACTGACGTTCAGATTCTTCTGCATTTCGGGGAACGAATTACGCTTGGTGTTCGATGTTGGCTTTAATTTAGATGATTCGGTTATTTGCCAGTAATTTATTATTTTTGCTTTGATCGTGACACCTGGATTACAACTTGTAGCATAAGAGTAAACTATGGTGATTTCTCTTCTGGATTTTGCTGAATTCTTTTATAGATATAACTTCCTACGCTTACTTATAACGTTTTCTGATTAAATTTTCGCTTGAGTCACTTCGCATGATTCTCCCTCCTCATTGTAGGTACGCAAATCTGCGGCTGCGAAATTATACGAGTGCCTTATAATGTATGATTTTATTGAACCGGATTTGTTGGATGAGGCTGTCAACCTTCTTACGGAAACAATCTGGTCAGTTTGTTTTCGGTCATGTTTGGATGAGCTATCAGTATTAGTTCATCCCAGTGATTGTTGTAATGCGATCCACCTATGTGACAACCTTCAATTGATCTTGCACACGTCCTGCCTCTATTCCTTTGGTCAGTAATAAAGTTTGAAAAAGAACTCATTCACCTGTGGTTCGTTTATTCAGTGACAGCGCCAATACTCTTGTTCTATGATCTGTTCATCTGCAGTGCCTATTCGCGGTTGTTCTAAACGTCTTACTCTCTAAGTCCTAATCTGAACTTCTGAAGAACCGTGAGACGTTCCTCTCGTGTGCTTCTGAGTTCATGCATCACATCGTAGACAGTTAATTTGTCATGATGTGGTTGAAGTTCGCGAGTGCGTTGACAGTGTGACTGTCTACCACATTTATGCGTACTTCAGTGCCTCTGCCATTAGTTACGTTCTTCACATGTCGCATCGCATACTTCCCAAAATTTGAAACTGCCACATCAGAACGTTTGGGTTATCCACGAGCTTTGCACGGGGCCAAACATTTTCTCCATAAAATCACACACCTAGTAGGAAACGCGAATACACCATACAAATCATCGGTCACCATGGTTTTCATCCAACTTCCAGCCAAACCAACTTGACCAAGTAATGAAGCACGCATAGATTGTTTTGTGCCACACAAGATCAAAACGTGTTTACACCTTGGTGTACTTTAAACTTTGTGCAGAAAAGGGCTGATGTCAGGTAAGCGTATTAACTGTTGATAAGCTAGTCGTAATTTTCAGGACAGTATATTCGGAGAAGCACGGACGTTTCAAACGTTTACTTACATGTGGCTGACCACCATTAGAGAATACAGCTGTCTTTCAGTAATAACAAAATAGAATCCGTTTGTCTCTGCGACATTCACATAGCGTGGAGTTTTGTATCACTTATACGTCTGAATTGAGCAAGAATACTAGATCTCGAATTGCGTTTGGATCGCTCACTTAAGGTTAGACGGAATTGAGCCTACTGGAATAACTACAGTAAAAATACTCTACCCTGCCTGTACGTAGCATGAAACATACCCTCTCAGTAATTACATAACTCATTGCGTATTGTCACAGATATTTTGACCCTACGTATAACTCTCTCCCTCTATGATTAAGGAGCGTGTTCCAATAGAAACGCTTCACACATATACAACTCAGGACACCACAGCTAGTTCAATAAGTCGGTGGTCCTGATTAGTTGTTGGACATATTTCCCAGCAGCAGCATTGACGTTCGCCAATTTTCCGATGCTTACCCTCTCAAAAATTGCTCCTTTGGTGGCTGGTTAAGCCAACAAACTTCCTGACACCTGTCGAAAAGCCTCGTTGTTGGTTGCCTGAACTTGCTACCCTGCGTCTTCGCGGGTTGTCCTGGGCAACCTGGTGGTTGTGGCCTTTTCGTTGTTTGTTTCAGCATGAACTCTGTGTCAAGTCCGATTCCGGTGTCATCGTGGGCTGTGGAATTTTAGAGGTCAATAGTCTTCACCTCGACTTGTTAAGCTGACTGAGATGGTTCAGTGGGCTGGTAGATCATTACCTCGGAGATGAACTGCGTCACTGGTGAACGTGTGTCATAAGAAGGTTAATAGGCTTCCAAATTTTTGGAGCGTGATCAGGTTGCCCTTGGTTATGCGATTTGTTGTATTTCGGCACTGCAAAAAGGCGTACGTGAAGGCTTCCGGAGCATGTATCGTGCTTACCATGTGAAAACCAATAGCGCTGTCCATGGTTCGCGACATTCCAGACATTCCACTATGATACGGGTGTTTCTATGCTGTACAGTGATGCCTTCAGACAACACTGTATCACCGGGTTTTCATTTCGATAAGGTTGAACTGCAACTTCATACTGGTAATCAGAACTTGGAACATGTCTTTGCGGCCGAAGCACTTTCACGTGACTTGGACGATAAACTGCCTGCATTATTCGTCACAGCATGTAATTCTCGGATCAGCGAGTCCAGTTTGTAAGACGAGATTTGACATTATGCGGCAGGCATCGCAGTATTCAGCCCAGGTTATTGCTCCGGCTACTAACACATCCGTCCCTCGAGGGCTTTCCTTCCCTTGACCTCTATGTGGTTTTTATGGATATCATTTAGCACTGTCTTCCGCAGAGAAGACTGTGCCCTGTAGATCTTTGCAGTGCGATACACATTCTCGCTGAATGAGTGGCCTCTCTTGGATGTGCTAAACAATACGTACCCACCTTATTGCTCGTAAGTATCATCCTTTCCTGAGTGTGAATGGCATAGTGCTATTATTCTCTGGGGCATATTTGCGGAACTCCTGTCGAAACACGTGGTGAAGCTGCAAAATAATACTAACACTAGTAGTAACAATAGCAGAGCTTGTGGTAGAAAGTCCACAGCATGGATTTACTTGCCTTGTCGCCATGAGCTACAGGTGTAATGCGGCATCGCCAGTCCGTCACGTCTATTGGCTTGGATAATCCGTTGTTCAGACGTGAGTTTTTTCCGGGACCTGGTGGTCAGTATTGACGCGAAGTCGGTATCCCATTATGCATCTATACAGTTGCCGAACCGCCCACGCTACTCTCTGGTTCTGAGAATATCCCCCCCCCACTTCGTCCTGTTCAGCAAACGCAGACAACCGTTAATCTGCTCGCCTTACCAGCCGTTGTCTATCTGGTCACTTTAGATTGATCAATTTCTGTTTTTTGATTGGCTGGTTATCAGACTTCTCACACATACGGTCTGCGTAACATGTTGGTCGTGTACCGCGTGGCACAAACCAGTTTGTGATTGCACGCTCAGTGTTTTGATTCCACATGTTCGGTCGGATTACGAAAACTGCCGATGGTCGTTGGCAAATACTCATTATTCTCATGTCACTACCAACTGAAATAGTTAGAAAGCTTCTGAAGCAGAAGCACGAGTTATAGGAAGCCGTTCAATTAATAACAGTTCGGCAGAGCTTAGTTCAGACGTTATGTGGGTTTGGCCTGCGTAGGCGCAGAAAATTCGGATCAGGGTGTCCAAGTCGGACTACTTTTACGCATGCTCAGATCAGCGAAAAACATTTGGTGCTGTAGCTGGCTGTAGCCGGGAAAACGGACTTGAATGTTTTTTTCTCAGATGTGACCTTCACTCGCTGGGCTGCTCGTTGCCGCTGGAGTTTTCTCCTTGCGGAGAAGTTTGGATGTGGACCCGGAGAATGGCAACAGTGGATGAGTGCTACATCCAACATTTACTAAGCAGTGGGCGGATTGGTTGTCCGATTGCACGCATTTTTATGTACCGTACCACAGTTCTAAACTTAGGACCCTCTCTTCAATCCCGGCGGTGTTGCTCTGCAGGTTCAACTATTTTTCCATCACTGAGATCCCGGTTTACTGAGTTAATTTATAGTAGTTACGCTCTGAGATACGACGGGAATCCTACATTTTGATTTGCGCCTGGCTAACATATTTAACATTGAACATGATCAAGCCAGTTGGTGAGTTCACAGCTAGAGGCCAGAAACCTGGCTGCTTGTGTAAAGCATTGAACAAATCGAAGTGATAAACATGAACCGCATTACGTATTGCCGTGTAATTTTTGCCCAGAAATATGTTTCAGTTGAAATTTATTACACAGGTTTTTACGACCCCTAAGAGGAAAAGACAATCACGAACACAAACTCTCACGAGCTATATGACGATGGCAGTAGGAACGCAAGTCCAAAGTGAGCCGGAAAATCTAGAGCGCAAATAACAGAACACAGTTCTGGCAACTTAGAGACCCTGTAACAAATGAGGATAAAGGCGATCTTCAAATGAGTTCCACTTAATGCCCAGCCAGAAGTGGGAAGCCCTGGTGTACGGTCACTTTATGAATAGGTTTTTGTTGACCTTGGGGACAGACCACCGAACAAACCAAAGTTAGACGCAAAAATAAAAAACGAACAACATTAGGGCTATTCAAATTACCAAAGAAGAAATGCCTACTTATAAGGCAGATTCTTGGGAAGACGCATCCTTTACTAACACAAGCACATTTGGCGACAGCAGTTGATCCACTGTTTCAATGATTTTGATTGATCACTTAACCATCTTCATGTATTATGGTACAGATGGCAACAGCAGTATCTTTTCCAAGCGTACTGTACGTGTACCTCCATATATAGTGAAGAGCAAAAGAAATCAATTGGTTGGACTGTTTGAGCTTGCAGGTGACGCGACATTGCGTAGTACTGGATCAACTGAGTGAGCGATTCGATAATCACTTTGCATCATCATGCTGAAACTCTCCGTATAGAGGACAAGCGGCCAGATGTATGTGATGCATCCAACATGCATATTCATGCCAGTGCGCTGCAGATATCTAACAGACGGGTCCTGCGCGGGTTATTTATGAGCTGACCATATTAGTTAAGTGTGAAGAACGTGGCAATCGTCACTCTTTTCAATTGCATTTAGACATGTGGGAGCCTACAGGCACAATTTTCAAAGTAATCAATCATCATTCTGTCATGTGGTCGAAACCAGTTATAGTAGATACGTATGTATGTGTAATTGGGAACGGTAAGTTAGGATAGAGAAATAAGAATAGAAAGAACATTTGATCCATGTAACTTATTGTCAAGATTGCGAATGACTCACCCTCACCTGCTTCTAGGGCACAACGATGGTTTCGTACGGTGCTTCAGTGAAAGCTAAGGTTTGTTTCTCCATTATCTGATAGATAACACAGAATGCCTCAGCGTTGTATACTTGATTGTCAGATTCCTATAGATGTTTCGTAGTTGCACTCTGTACTTCTACTTCTGGCGCTCGGAAGCCATTTGGAGTGGTGCTCCGAGATTCGATTGTACAGTGCCCTCATTCTACAGCCAACGTGTTGCAAACCGCACGAAATCCCGCTTTCCGGTGCTTAAGGATTCATCTTACGTGACGTTTGTTGCGTTTTTCACGTTTACTAAGGAACGACATTGTTTCACATGTCAGTTAAATGAAGCTATGAGAGTGCCATCGGCGCCCCATCGTTTACGCCCCATATGCGCGTTTCTTGCTTGGTGTATGAATGTGTATAGATATGTGTGCTGATGGACGTACCTACAGCTTGAATGAATGTTCGACTGTATTTTGAATAAGCAATCCGTTCGTAATCAACCCTTTTGACCGTAATGCTATTCGTTTTTTGACATTCAGCATATGAACCACACATATTTGCTTTACACCCATCTCATTTTAATTCTCCTTCAGGGAATCGGACATTGTTATCGTACGCCCCGTACGCAATCATCTTTGCAAATTATTTGATTCAGACATACCAGTGCGTACTGGTAGCAAGTCATCTCAGAACAGTCACCCTCCCCCAAATCTCAATAGTCAGGCCGGTGATGTTCGTTAAACGCAGACGTGGCCGTGCAACCCTGGGAATATTACATTCACATCTGCTTGACTATGGTTATTTCATCTTTGTTTTTCGAATATTTTGTGTTCACTTTGTGCTCATAAACGTATGCTGTATTAAAGTTCAATCTGTTTTACCTTTCTTCGTGTCGTGTAGTGCTGCAATAAGGAGATACATGATCGTGAAGGGTTTTATCTACTTATTTTCCGTCCTTGTCATACTAATGTAGTTATCGTTCATGCCAGCTGAACAGTCAAATTATCACGCTCGTGATCCGTTGATGAGAGACTGTGTAATACCATAAAGACGTTTTCCGAAACACGGTTACAGTTGATTGAATCAAATAGGGTCAAGTTAATTCAATTCCGCAGAATCGTTTTTGATCGCCCTCACCGGTTTCGTTAAGTAAGCGTGCATTAACAAAAATATGTGTAGAGTCGAATATTGCCACCGATTCGAATAGTGTCATGTTGAACTAGCTTGAATGCGGACCTCTTAAAACAAAAGATTTGCGGCCTGCTTAACATCAAACATATAATCACTTTTCAGGTGGTTTGAGAAGTAGAATGGACATCAAAAGATTAGGAGGGACTGAAATCATAATGATTCCTTGGTAGTTGATACAAAAAGCACAGGTAGTTATTAGAAGTGGAAGTAACCATCGATTGTCCTGAGGCAGAGGAAACTTTTTAAATACTCCAAACTTTAGGGGACAAAGTGAAAAACCCTCTAGTGAGCGCATCTCAATCACGTTTAAAAGAGTTAAATGGAGGTTACCCGAGTGGGGTGTTTGATGGCGCACGATAATTACCGTTTCTTTTCTACCAATTGCCTGAAGAGACCAATCAAAGTGTTATCATCTCGCGGTGTGTGCCTTCTGTTACTGTCACTGTCAGGCTAATCCGAATCGGATGCCGCTAGCCGTATTGTTATTACAGATGGCATCCAACGGTTTATTTCGCATACTCTAGCCAATTGCTTGAACGCTATGATCTGGTGTTAGAAACACTTAACCACTGTCCAAACTGATGTTTCATAAAGTTTCGAGACAAGTGGGCAGCATAAGCCAAAGTTTACGTGATTTATCCGGGGTGGTGATACACGTGTACCTTAATGATTTCAAGAGATTTCTGGAAACTATAACACCCATGCTCAGTACGCAACAGGTTTATTTCAAATGTAGTATGCCATTCTTTGAAAAGTTCCAACATAAGGCAGGAAAACGTAAAAACAACGCAAAATAATCACTCGTGAAGTTTCTGACAACAAGCGTGTATCTAAGACAAAATAAGGCAGTTTTCACGTAGATTCGAAGGGAAACGAGAAAAAATAATGTTGATAAGGGTTTACCCAGGTCACCGAGAATGTATAACTCCCGAGGAGAATGGTCCGAAAAAAGTCTAGACGATAAGCTACCGTGGAAGTAAATCAAACACCGTTAGGTGGATTGCGAAGCCACCCTGAGAATTCGGAAATTCCATAGTTGTAGACTGTGGTTAATGGATGCCGAATTGAGAACGGCTGGAGAAGTGCTGCTCGAGGGGTGCTCGACGCTTTGCATCATTTGGTGGGTTCCGTACGAGATAGTGAGACAACTGGATAACAGAGTCCAAATATGCAACTTCCTAGCTTCCGCTCTGGTTCCATAGTTGTTATCCTCTTATACAGCAATACATCATTGGCTCCCTCTCATTCTTAACCATCGCACAACTGTCAAGATACAACACAAACCATGTACAGGAATATATTATAAACATTCAGAGAGTGGAAGAGACCTGACCACCAAAAAGGGCTACGTCTATGCTCAAACATTCAGCATGAAGGTGCCTACACATTCTCAAACAGACAATCGAACTGTAAGTAAAATTACGGCACCACTAGCGAGACACTTTCCATGTGGCTTTCACTACCCCGCGTCACTAAATACATTCACTTCACAGACAACTCGGTTGAACAACAACATTCACGCCACTGAATTCGATTAGCCTCCATCCCACCTAAAGACTTCATCCATCGACACTCTGAGTTACGAGGTCCTAAGCTTATGAGGCGAACCCGATCTACAACGCCCAATCCCTTGGTGAACGACTTTATCTCCCTACTCCAGGTCATCATCTGCTCACCTCGCATTCTACACCATTCTGACATCTTCAATATGCGACCTAACCATCTACGTCTATGCAAGCGTGAGGATTGAACAAGAGAGTTCATTCAGCAATCACTACCAAATACCCTCTTCCTAATCTCCGCATTGCATACTCGTTGGTGTTGTGCGGTATGAGTGATCGACGCAAACATCGGTGGTCGAATACCTGAAGACGGTTCTCGTCTTCTACTCTGAGAGACCATGTTTCGCAGCCGTCAATTGATACAGCTCTCATAGTTGCCTTATATACGCGACCCTTAAGCTTCAGAGAGATGCGTCCATGCAGCCAAAGGTGGCCTGGATTGGCGAACACTACCCTAGTCTTGGGGACACGCGCTCACAGTTCATTCCTTACACTTCCACCACCGCTGCCGGTGCAGCTTCGCATGTACACAAATCGATCAACAACTACTATGACTTCATTATCCAACACTAAATCTGCGTAATCACAACAGCTCTGCTGAAGCACATTGCACTTTGAGTCTGCAAAGCGCATTCCGAAGTATTTAGCGGAGTGCGAAATAGCGTCTAGCAGCATTGTTCGCGCTGCTTGAAATTTGTCAAACAACAACACCTTGACGTCATCACAGTCAAGATCAGTCAATTCTCCACCAGGCAGAGGTTCCACGCCAGCATCTTGTGAGTGCCGGAGACAATCCTGCATTATACTGTCTATCAGAAGATTAAACAAAAATAATGAAAATGAACAACCTTGACGTACGTTGCTCCTGGCGCTGAAACTCTCACACAGTTTACTGGAACCATTAACCTGAACTAAATTATGGGAGTGAAGCTTTGACCGTATGTTCACATACATGTTCAGTACGCTTCGTTTACGTGACCTTAACTATTTGGGTCAATCCACTAGATCGAACGCACCTCTGTAGTCGAGAATTACGGCAATTTTCGGCCAGTGGTACAGACGAGGCTGCTCCGAAATTGGGCGGAAAGTAAAAATGTGATCTTCACGTTCTCACCCTGGTCGAAACCCTGTCTGTTATTCCGGAATGTTGTTCCTCTGAGCTTCGGTGATTCGGGAAGGTTTACGGGATTCTGGAACCCTAGTAATGACTGAGGTCAAGCTAATTCCTGTGTGGTTTTCGCAAGAGCCCCTGACATTGTTCTTGAGTGTGGGCACTGTTATCGAGTGACAGTGGCACGGAGGGATGGTCTCCGTCGTCCGTACCTGTTGAAGCAAATGGGTCAAGGCCTCAACTACCGCCTTCTTACAGCCATTTGGAAAATAAGTAGACACAATGGAATGACTTCTGATTGTTTTGCGTCTAAAGTTTATCTCACCAGAAATTGCCAAGCGGACAGCACGAGTTCTACTGTTAGCAAGATCACAATCGGTTACTGGGGTTGTGGTCATTGTGATGGGGACCATATATACTCCCAGTCTGATCAGTTGCGGCGGTAGTGGAGTCACCCAAAGTGTATAAGCAGTATGGGATAGAAATTGCGGATGCTGTTAGTTACATACGTTGAGAAATGTTCTGAATCTTAGTTTCCGAAATACATGAATTCGGCCAATTGATCGATGCCAGTGATCTTATATATCAAATATCCCCTCATCTCTTGCTTTCATCCTCCATGTTCTGTTCGTCTCCGATCTTCATTTACCTTCTTTTTTGGAATCTTTTTCATCCGTCGGTACATTGTTGTCTTTCTTTTGATTTCGTGTTCTGTTCTCGCGCTTATCGTCTATGCTGCTTTGGAGAACTTCAGCTACTCACGGTCGCCTGCAATTCTCCACATTCAACGTGACTTGAAACATTACCTGATCAGTCAGATGATAGATTGTTGAAAAAGATACCACTCGAGATGCGTGTGATCGCAAGGAATATTGGGAGCAACGATCACTTGCGGTCGACTTGCTCTCGGCCTGGAACTGTGTGAAGTTCGTGTCACATCCTATTCCTTCCTCATCCTATCACGTGAAAAACTGTGTATATTCTGGCCAGTTTGCCTCTTGCCTTCTTACTGTTTGTCATTTAGGCTTTATTGTTGTTTCCCTCTTCGATATCTCTCTCTTTTCTTGCCTCTGCTCTGCTTCCTCCTCTATTTTTAATGATTTTTAACTTTTTCAGTCTTGTGCTTTATGCTTTTACGCTGTTTCTTATTTTAATCAGCGGACCATTTTGAACACTTTCGATTTTGTTGGACCTCCGACCCTTTTGATGGCTGTGGTTGGTGAACAAACTTGAGGGCTTATATCCTAAAGCATTGTGAATTTTCTACGCTTTAATTCACTTTCGATGACGGTACGTATTGAGTAGAAGGACGCTCACGAATTTGTCATGGTCATGAGCGTTTTACTTTATAGCCTACGTAAATGCAGGCGTACCTCATTAGGCTGCCATTTGCCACAAATTATGATCATGACATAAGACTTTCAGAGTTTATGCAAGCCACGTTAATCAAGGAATCTGACACAATATTTTATGTGTATTCAAGATGACCGCCGTAATCTTTTAATTTGCAATTATCCGGGGAGTAAAGGTTTTGCGAGGTTAACGTAGACTGTTGAAACGCGATCGGAGCAGCGACGATGTCCGTATACGAAGGAACTAAAAAGTTGGGTGAAAGATTCCTGCAGTGTCGTCAAGCGACTGCGCAAGCAGATGGAAGAGCATACTGTTGTGTGCAAATTTTGTATCGTATTGCAAGGTATCTAATAAATTTGAACAGCATGCAAAAGTGATGCAAAACCTTTGTTGTACAAAAATGAAGCTTCGTTAATTGACAGAAGTAAGAAAAATTCTACAAGACCAACCTGAAGATACGCATGATGTCACGCCCCAAACAGAATTTCTAATTTATCCATTCATGGGTTAGGCACTAATAACGAAGCATATCAGGAGAGTGTTAAGGCCAATGGACACGGGGCATCCACTTATGGAGGCGATTACGATCACGAAGGTCGGAAAGACTTCAAATAGAAACGATGGTTACAACAATTGGATGAGTACTGGGCTGTCTCGCATATGCCCGATTTGCTTGTATCGGTGACTGGGTGATCCAATCACCAGAAGGACCAGACTGTCTTCTTCAAAGACTCAGGGGATCAACACTCCTCTTACCTAAAAAAATAAATGACACTAGAACTAACTTATCCAGTACTTTTCATTAATTCTTAATGCATCTGCATCTTCACACAATTCCATTCAACCAGAACTGGATTAACAAGCGTGCTCTTAATCTATCAGTTGTGAATTATGACCCACAACTTTCAGATTAAGAGTTAATCCACGTGAAGATTTCTTGCTGCTTGCATCAACGTGTGAATCACCCTCCTCTCACGAAATCAAATGAAACTAAACCCAACTTATTCAATCGATTATATCGATTCAATTTCTAGCTCTATCCACTGAGCCGGCATCACGAAAATCGAGCGTTATCTTTAGTCCAGGCTCCCGACCCATGACCTAAAAATATCGGAATACCGTAATGATTATTATGTTGTTCGACTTAAAAATCCAGAACTTTTATTCAAATACTCAGAAGAGGCTTTCAAACAAATAGCAAAACGTTATCGGTAATCATCTAACAACTGTCAACCTTTTAATCTGGTCCAATCAAACTGCAAATGGTGGTATATATCTATGGACTTTACAAGCGAGCATTACGTGAACTGGTTCGTTTGCCCAAAAGTGATTGAAAATCTGATAAATTACGGCGAACATTCGTTTCCAGATCCTTCAACATACGAGAGATGGACACATCCTGAATCTACCGAAACCGAATCATTCCCTGAACGGAACAATTTAAAAACATGAAGACAAAGCGCTTTCTCTAGCCACATGTGTGGAACTCGAAGGACTGTATCATCGCCTGGAAAGTTCAACTGTCTAGCTGATGGGGCAACGGAAGTCAAATCAGTAGAAAGACAGTGCAATCAGGACACAAGTAATTTGATAGACAAATTAGCTGCTTTTAACTATGGACTTGCTGTGCATTCGTAAACTGACGCTCATACAGTTAACTAAGTAGATAGCAGGACCGACAGCATTACCAAATAGAGAAACAGCTGTAAGTTAATTTAGTGCTTGATAAATTAGAAGGTACTCGATTGTGACACATCTGGACTTCGACTGAACACAACCAAATACAGGAACAGTATGTCCAAACGCGGGCTGTGTTCCAGCAGACGAGTCATGAACTGAGTTCCAAGGTGAAATGTCTGAAATCAAGTACATTTCCACGTCAGCACGCAATGTGCGTGCTGATTACCGGAATTATCTTGCCGTAACTCATTCAAAGCAAGCAAATGCTTGGACGAATTGCAGCCGACCAATAACAAAAGGCAAAACATGACCTCAAAAAACAGCAGAAACAGAGCAGGAGACGAGAAAACAACGTCAATGAAGGTTATGGTACTCGAATAGGGAAGTGAAGAAAAGGCATAAATGGAGAATAAAGAGACAAATGGAAGAAAGCGGACAGCCCCAAGTAGGAACAAGTAGAAAGAAGATAGCAGAGAGAGGGAGAAAGAACTGAGGAAAAAAAAGCGGAAAGAGAAAAGAATAAATACGGACCAAGGGGTGAGTTAAACAAAAATCCGCCGAAAAGTAAGGTAGGGACCAGGCCAGCTGCAAACCTTTGCTGTTTCTAGTGTGTTCGCGCCCAGTTTCAGAATCACTATACTTATCCGTGGCATGTGTTCACCCAGTTTCCCCCTACTATCGTAATAGTAGTGTCCAATATCGCATTCTACCGGTTGAGCCTGATGGGAAGTGGTTAAGTAGCCAGACAATTTAGCGTTTTTACGCTGTTCCCTGCAAATGTACGAGGGAGTTTTTCGGTTCTTCCACATGCTATCTGCGCGCTCCGATACATTGTGAGCCCGGGGGGGAATGATGATGCGTGGCGGCGGTGGTGCGTAGATTTCCCGTAGTCGAAATTGACGTCATTCGAACGATGGTACTCGGATGATACAGCCAGTCATCCAGGCGATTTTTGGGTGGCGTGATTAGACCTTTCGGTGCAGGGCGTGCGATATTGGGAGACATACAGGTGAATCGCAGACAGCGGCTTGGTTTTGTTAGCTTGAAAACGTTCCACTGGTGTGTGTGACCGGCGACAACTTACTTCATGCGATTTTGTTCTTTCAACGTTTCCGTGAGAGGATCGTGGTTCAGATCACATTTCAAGGATGATGTTTTTAGTGTGGTGGACATGGTGCAAGGACACACATGGTCTTTGTGCCTTGTAATAATCCCGCCATCTGGTGGGACGACCTCAGTGGTCGGGTTTTCTCCAGCTCTGATTTGTCCGGGTTTCCATCTTTCTTGATGAGTATTTTTACACAGACTGGGTCATTCACATCAGAATCGCAATCACGTGATCAACGTTCGTACAACATTTTCGTTTTTCCTGCCTTTTTTCAATTCTGGGACGAGCATTTGGGGAAATTAAGTTAAAACGAGAACGTAGCTTTTGACTAAACATTACTTTGGCTGAAATTCCCCCGGTAGTTTCAGTTGAGCTGGTATGATATGTTGATAAGAATTCCTCCAGTTTTGTTTTTGTTGGTGCTGGAAACTGTTTGCACTGCACGTCGCGCTAGCCCATCGAGCGTTGCTAATGAAGTTGATGCCATTGTCAAATAAGATAGTTTGAGGAATACCAAATTTGCTTAAATGATTTCGCAAAAACGAAACGATAATTTCTAATGTTACTGGATAAACTTCGGTCCACTTCGAATAAGTAACAAACACATTCTTTGCTCCATTGGGCCAAAATGGTCTATATGAACACGATCCCAAGCTTTATCTGACGATTTCTAAGGACTAAGTAGAACAGGAGGAGCACTCCTTTGATTAGTTAGACAGGTTCCACAGCCACGAATCAGTTGTTCTACATTCTTATCGAGGTTCGGCCACCGTACCTAATTTCTAGCTAAGGCTTTCATACGGCTGACAATTGGGTGACCGTCGTGTAACTTATTGGGAATAGTTCTTCAAAGCTGCGGTGGAATTATGACTGTTGAACCCCAGAGTAGGCAACCCTTTTTCAGGCCAATATCCATAAAGTGAATGAAATAGAACGCTAGCTGATCATCGCTATTTGTTGACGTTTAACTTTAGAAAAAAGGAAATCCTGCTCTGTTACTTGGCTGGTCTGTTTACCGGATGCGGTATACTTGTTCATTAACTGCATCAAAAGTATTAGCTCAGAGGCATTTGACTGAGAGAATCCGCAACCTGGGTCGCTTTACCCGGAATGTGAGACTTAATACTGCTATCAATAGAACATTCTATGTTGCCAGCCAACGTGTTTGTTTCAACTCTACTCCAGTTAGAGGATAAAGTGTCCGCTTCTGCGACTTCCTTTTGTGTATACTCATTTACTTGTTCCTGTGGAACTAGTTACGTGGGTTGCACGACCAGGCGCTTATCCGAACGCATCCGTGAGCATCATCCAGCCTGGATCAATAGCGGAGTCACCAAGACGATTACCAGCGCAATTGTTGCACACCTCGTTGATAACAATCATACTGTCAACCTGGCCTCCTCGTCTCATCTGATTTACCAAGTCAAAGGCATTCACCCAAAGCTGTCAGATGCCGAATTTCGGCCACGGCTGAAGCAATCGGAATTTGATTGAATAATCCACCTTTGTGCGCACAGAAGCGCTTTGTTCAGGCGTTAAAGTTGCCATGGCCAAACATCCACACCACGACTGATCAAAACACCGTGGTTTCAGTTACGTCATAATGGTGACATAATCGTATCAAAACTTCGTCTCTGTGTGTGCCTATGACGTGACTGACCTCACTTGAACTCGCCATTTGTTTTGTTCGCTTTGACATGACAACTCTGTTTCATATAAATGTTACGTATTTGGCCTGATGATGAATAACCGAAAAAGAGCTTGTTAGCTACACCATTTTTATGCTGAATTTTGTGATTGTAAGCAGACAGGAGATGTGGCCGGTGTTGCAGTCGCGGCGAGGCCATCTGATTAATCCCTTCTGTTTCTTTGACGAGAGACGACAGAGGCTTATGGTCCGTGTATGTATGGAAGGTTCTTCCCCAAATATACTGGTGAAGCTTTTTCACAGCTAAGTTTACAGCTAAAACTTCCTTGTCTAACTGTGTGTAGTTCTTTTTATCTGGGGTTAAATTGCAAGAAGCGAACGCAATTGACTCTTCAACTAATATTCTCCATTTTGTGTCTTAGTACAGCACCGATACCACAACGAATAGTTATGGGTTTATTTGGGTCATAATGAACCAGTAAGTTAAGTTTGCTCATTTCCTTCTTCATAATGCCAGGTGCCAATCTTTCTTTGGATGTCCAGTGTCATCGAACTTCATCCCTCATTAAATTGTACAAGGGTGCCAGAAAGGTAGATATTTTTGTGGAATGAAACGACTATGGTAAAACTATAATAAAGACTTTAACTGATCATTGCGTAATATTTTTTACACCGATTTAACTCCACTCATCGAATTCTCCGTGTCACCTATTACCAAAAGTTAGAAAACTCATTACCATTCTTAGATGTCCTTAGTTCTGAGTACATAGACGGCAAACTTAGTAGGTCTGTTTACCGAAAAGCCGTATGGAGTGGGCAGTACCTACAATTCTCTTCATTTACGCTTGTGGCCTACAAACCTAGTTTGGTGCAAACTGTTTATCACCGAGCAAGAAAACTGTGCACGGCCCACCGCCTAAATTCTGAAGAGGAGCTCTTGAAGAGTGTTCCGCTTGCCAAAGGATAACCGATCAAATTTATTGAAACTTATTACAAGGGACGAGTGGCTACCTCCAAGCCACAGTTAGCGCCAAAATAGTAGGTTTTTGTCACCCTTCCTTATACAGGTGACCACAGATCGATTTAAGTCGATAACTGAAATCTGTCATTGATCGCACATATCCCGCAGCCTAATTGCGCTTGTGGATTCCCACCCGCGGGATGTCTCCACCGCTCCGATTGTTCTTTATCGAAAAACTCTGCCTCTCACGTTATCTGCCTGTTCACCTACGGCTACGATGACTCATACACTGGCAGAACAGACCGAAATTCACGACAGAGAATGGCGGAGCACATCCTCAAGCGGCTGGTGTAAACAATGACCCAAGGCGGGTCAGCATACCAGCAACCGAACAGAAATCCGGCTTCTTGGTTCGCGAAACACCTAACTGCAACAGGTTATGTGGTTGACCCCATCACCTCGTTCATGGTCCTGTTGTGCCATCGCAACCCTAGATTGTTGGCGTTCTCCGAGACAATGTTGGCCACGCGTCACGCACCGGCCTTTTGTTGTCAAAAGGTGCTGACGCAATCAATTTCGTTACCGTGGCAGTGGAACCTGATTGTACCCGCGTGATATCCGTTCATTTCACCGTTTTGTCACTACGCGCTCAACCTGTATAACCAAATGTTTTACATAATCGACTGATGAGAATAAATGAAATGCTCGCTTTCTGCAGTCTTCTTGCCGTCTGGATGAACTATGTTGAGGAAGCACAGCAATGAAGGATTGTAACTTACCTAAGTTCGGGGGAACTGGAGCCTCCAAAATCGGTCTGATATGTTGCAATACTGGGTGTAGTTCAATATTATTCAACCGAAAACCTGGTAGACTGAACATCGTCGGCTAGGAATGCACATTTTTCTCTTTTAAACTTCAGGCCATTTCCCTGTAAACGCTTTACCACCCATTCTAGTGCTTCTAAATATTACTTCGCCGAACGTCGAGAAATAAGAATATCATCCAAGTAAGCACACACACCTGAAATATCTTTCATTTACTTGTCAATCATGTGTTGGACAATTACCGGAGCAGGGTGGAGACCGAACGACAAGCGATTATACCAAAATAATCCCATGTGTATTGATTGCTGTGAATTTCTTCGACTCTTGGTCAGATTCGATTTGTGAATACGCATGACTCAAGTGCCGTTTGGAAAACCTTCCACCACGGCACAATGTAACGTATTTTTGGGATGGGATAATGTTGTATGGCAGAGACCTGATTCACTGTCAATCTGTAATCTCCGCAGATACGAACGGAACCACCTGGTTCCTGCACTGGTACAGTAGAGACGCTCCACGTTGAATGTCAAACAGGAACGATTATTCCTGGTTTCTGAAGGCGTTTGAGTTCAGCCTCGAATTTTGGGCGAATATAGAACGCCAATGTACGAGCTTCATAAAATTCAAACGGGGGATCCTGCCGCATTAAAATAGTGGTCTGGAAATCCTTCAGTATCCCCAGCTCGTTTTCGTCTGATACAAACGAGAATTTCTGCATTAGTACCTTAGGGTTTTTGTGGTTATCCACTCGCCTGACAGATAGGAGTAGATCTGGCATGTGCTTAAGCCAATTTCGGCCCAACAGATCTGGGCGATTGCTATTCACGATGTACACAGGTAAATTAAGCATTTTCGTTCTGCTTTATTTCTACATTGCACGTATCCATAACGTCAATCGTCTCACTTGGACATGATCGTAATCTGTCTATAGCTAGTGGCAATGTAGTTGATTTTGGTAGTGTGCGCCTATTAATATGTGTAGTGGAAACTTCCAGAATTAAACCTATTGTACAGGAGAGTACTGCCGCAGGGAACGTTACTGATTTATGCGAAATCAACTGGGAAATTGTTTCTTCATGGTGTTCAATCGATCGTACAGCTCGAGTCGTAGAGCGGGAATCACAAGACTGCCATTTTTCGGAAGACATGCGTGCAAAGTAGTATAGTTAGGATAGACGAACGCACCATACTACTCACATCACTATTAAGTAGCCGCATGGATCGAAATGATCGCGGGATAAATACAGGAGAGATATGGGAAGGATCGTTGGAAGGCAGAATGACATTTAATGGCTGTCGCCACATGACGGAACTGAGATATGGTGTCCAAAGCGACTGGAGCGTCCTCAGAAGAGTGTGGTGTGCAAATGAGTGTTTTTGTTCTTAATCCCGTTGAGAGGCCTAAGTAGTGTACTGGTTTCCCTAATAAAACAACCTTTGTGTCGTCCGCCTTCTGGATTCACAACCGTTGGTGCTGTGACTAGGATACAAGGATGAAGATGTTCGGAGTTTCCTGGAGGAATTCGAAGACGTGGCGGATGCGGTCGGAGTGAAGGCGGACCGGGCGAAGCTGGCGGTCATGCGGATGCTGCTCAAGGGCAGGGCGAAGGCGGTGCTGGGTGCGGCGCGAAGGGGCTCTGCGAAGCTGGAGTTGGCCGCCGCGAAGGAGGTGCTGATCGCCGGGTTCGACAGCCCAGCCGACTGCCAGGAGGCAATGAGGCGGTTCAAGAGCGCCCGGCCT
This sequence comes from Paragonimus westermani, assembly GCA_008508345.1. Classification (NCBI taxonomy): domain Eukaryota; kingdom Metazoa; phylum Platyhelminthes; class Trematoda; order Plagiorchiida; family Troglotrematidae; genus Paragonimus; species Paragonimus westermani. Next base: position 114,225 of record QNGE01001858.1, read on the forward strand.
GGGCCAGGAGGCAACGCTTTCGTTTACGCCATGTCCCTGCGGGCAGCGTTGTCAAGAGCCCTGCCACATTTGGACCAGGACTCAGAACAGCGCCTGCTGACGGCACAGTTCCTGGACGGAGTGCCACCAACAGTCCGGGATCAGTTCAGAGTTGCTCTCATCACACAGCCCATGACGCTGGAACAGTTGGTCGATGCAGCTCGACAATTGCTTGCAGAAAATGACGCGACAGTCAACGAGGTGGAGGCAAGCGGACCGAGTGGACTGAATCACCTTTGAAGCGCGGTGGAAAAGTTGACTGAGGAAGTGGCGGTGTTGAAAGTGAAAAAGGAGGAGAGCCGTGGCGACAGTTGTTACGGATGCGGAAGGCGTGGACACTGGCGAAGATTTTGCCCACTCGGCAAGAAAAGGTCGTACTTAAATAAAAGTTTCATCGATTGTTCTTTATTTGGGAAGGGAGATACGGTAATAGGGGCGGTTGATAAGACTGCGGTTCAGGCTAGGTTAGAAGTCAATGGTAGCTTGGAGTACTGTTTGATCGACACTGGGGCCGCGATTTCATTTATTGGGCCGAGACCAGGAATGATTGTGCGGCCGTGTGCGATGGTAGTCGGAACGGTCGGTGGGTTTACTCTGAAAGTTGATGGTCTGGCAGAATATGGTGTTCTAATCGATGGTCAGGTAGTCAAACAACCGTTGGTCATTGCGCCCGACGCACGTCAGACTATCTTTGGGGCGGATTTCATTGACCGCGTTGAGGCCGTAATTGATTTGAAGCACGATAAACTGGTGACGAAGTATGGGGTAGTTGCACTAGTGAGCAGGCGCAGAACCCAGTTTGGACAAGTTGATGTGAACGTACCCAGAGCAATGCCAACTTGCGACAATCAGTTGCTGAACGAAGTGATACACAAATTTCAGGGATTGTTCACTACGGATCAGGACCCGTACAGCTGGATTGAACACGAAATCCCCATCGAGTCAAGACGATTTCGGCCATTCGGACCCCGGAGAGTTCCAATGCACTTGCTGCAGGAAGTTGAACGACAAGTGAAGGACATGCTGAAGGAAGAAATCATCGAGGAGACCGATAGCCCGTTCAACTCTCCTGTCTTGTTAGTCAAAAAGTCTAACGGTAAATTTTGATTTTGTGTTGAGTTCAGGCGGTTGAACGAGATAACGATCAATAAAGTCGTAGCAGTACCGTCAGTGGCGGAGATTTTTGACAAGCTACAGAACGCCAAGGGGTTTACAGTGTTGGACTTACGGTCCGGATATTGGCATGTCCCGGTCAAACAATCGGACCGAGATAAAACAGCGTTCACAGTGGGCGAAAAGCAATATCGCTTCAAGCGGATGCCAGTTTGACTCTCAGGCGCCTCTTTCATGTTCAGACGACTGATGCTCAACGTGTTGGACGGATTGAGCAACACTGTTGTCTACGGAGACGATATTGTCATTTGCAGCATAAATGAGACAGAACATACAGTACATATTTCAGCAGTGCTTTAGAAGATCAAAAAAGCCGGCCTCCGGATCAATAGTTCAAAGTCTCAACTGGCAAAACAAACGGTAGTACTTCTCGGTCACAAGGTCGGTCAGGGGAGGTCCAGCCACTGCCCGAGAAGCTGCTGGCAATCAAGACTATTCCGGTGCCAACTTCGAAGAGGACGCTGAAAAAGTTTCTCGGTCGCGTTGGGTTTTACAGCCACTTCATCAAGAACTTCCATGACCTCGCGAGTCCTTTACACGAAATTCTGAGGAAGGATTGCCAATTTCATTGGTCACAGAAAGCCAACCAAGCGTTCGTCGAGATCCAACAGTTGATGAACGAAGGACAGCTGACCCTGAAATTGCGAGTGACTGGACAGAGCTTCATTGTCTCAACGTATGCGAGTGATGTAGGAATTGGAGCGGTACTGAAGCAGGAAGGCGGTGTCGTGGAATACGCCAGTCGGGTACTGAGTCCTGCTGAACGAAACTATTCAACGACAGAGAAGGAGTGTTTGGCAATCGTATGGTCCTTGGAAAAACGGAGGCCGTACTTGTTCGGCCGACGTTCCCATGTGGAGACCGACCCCAAACCGCTAGAGTGGATTAAATCGGCGAAGGACCCCCGAGGAAGGCTGGCTCGTTTGGCGTTACGACTACAAGAGTACGACTTCACAATTCGCCATGTAGCCGGAAAGGAGAACTGTGTGCCCGATTTGCTTTCCTGAACGCAACACCTGGATGAGGCCCACAAAGACGTGACCGGAGTTAACAGTATCGAACTGGAGAGTGACCCCGGAAAGTTACAAACAGCACAGAGGATGGATACAGCGATCCGGGTGGTGATTGACCGACTCGTGTCGGGAGAACAACCGCCAGAAGACGATGGGAATCCTAATTGAAGGCTTTCGGAATGCACTGATCCGATTTGCAGCCGGAATTTTGATGCGCCAATTGCGGGAGGGAATAAACGTCCCGGTCATACCGGCGGAGTTGAGGGCGGCAATTGTGAAGGAATGTCATCGGCTGGCTCATACGGGTTGTCATCGAACCTACGAAATGCTGAAACAAAGGGCATGCTGGCCGGGAATGAAGAATGATGTTAACAATCATGTGCGAGTGTGCCAGCAATGTCAGTTAGTGAAGAGCACTAACCACCCCAGTGAGTATCCCACCCAACCAATTCCGGTCAGTAAAATTGGAGACCTGTGGTCGGTGGATGTGATGGGTCCCTTTCCAGTAATGACGTCCGGAAATCAATACATCGTAGTCATGACCGAACACTTCACAAGGTAGATCGAAGCAGCCGCTATACCCGATCAGCGCGCAATCACGTTGTGCAGGGCGGTGATGGAGCACATCATAGCGAATCACGGAATACCACGAAGCATATTGACTGATCAAGGCCCCTGCTTCGAAGGTGAGGAGTTTCGGAACTGTTTGGAGCGTTTGTAAATCAAAAAAGTACGCACAACTCCATTCCATCCTCAATCAAACGGATTGACGGAGAGGAACAATCGCACAATCAATGAATGGTTGGCTGCGAAAGGGGGAAGCTGGGAAGAAACGTTACCGTTGATTCTGTTGGCCCACCGCTGTTCGCCGCAAGGGACAACGAAAAAGTCGCCATTCGAGCTCATGTATGGGCGCGTGCCACGCTTGCCAGTCGATCAGGAGATTGGTTTATGGGGAGACCGACGGATGAGCACGCGTGATTTGGAGGAAGCTTGGAGATCTGCCAACCAAAACTTGAAAAAAAACACAAGCAGCTTCTAAGGACCAATCGGCTGCGAGGTTATCGGGTCGGAGGACTGCGTTTGAACCTGGATCTAAGGTTAAATACCGAAACCGGCGGAGCGCGTGGGCAACAGGACCCGGATCAAGGAAGTTCCTGGCAAAGTGGAGAGGACGGTATGTGGTAGTTGAACGTCGTGGCCCAGTGTATCTGATAAAGAATGAGAAAAATCAACATCGAGTGCACGCAGGCCAACTTCGTAAATGGTACGACACTCCGATCAGAAGAGGATGCACACCAGGTGTGTCAACAGCACCGAGGCCGGCACGCAGATCGTCTAGAGAACGAAGGGAACCTGAACGCCTTTTGTTACGACTGGAATAATCTTTGCGGGGGGAGGAGTGTAATTAGTATAGACGAACGCACCATACTACTCACATCACTATTAAGTAGCCGCATGGATCGAAATGATCGCGGGATAAATACAGGAGAGATATGGGAAGGATCGTTGGAAGGCAGAATGACATTTAATGGCTGTCGCCACATGACGGAACTGAGATATGGTGTCCAAAGCGACTGGAGCGTCCTCAGAAGAGTGTGGTGTGCAAATGAGTGTTTTTGTTCTTAGTCCCGTTGAGAGGCTTAAGTAGTGTATTGGTTTTTCCAATGGAACAACCTTTGTGTTGTCCGCCTTCTGGATTCACAGCAGGAGCACGTCGACTTTATGACGGCAATCCGTAACAGTTTAATGTTTTCCACAATAGCACGTAAATGTACAAATAAGATTCCTATTCAATTTGAACGGAGGTGTATTCCGTTCAATCGATTGCATATTATCTGAGGCCGAGGTGGATTGATATAAAATGAACTGTTTTGTTATCTTCTACCGTTGCCTCGCAGTAGATCATGCTTGACCCCAATTTAGTTTTGTATCCTTTTCGGGAAACAGCCGTTCTCTGCTTTTAGTGTATTGAACACCCAGCAGTAAATATTGAATCACTATAGTTTCTTTAAATTTTATAGATGCAACTCCATCATAACGACAGTCAGAGAAGGCCTGCTGGGCGAAAGCTATAAAATCATTAACATTTCCACTCCGCACATCAACGAAATTGGTGGAGATTCATTCGGGCTGCGAACGCGCGCTGGCGTAACCCTCACAAGTCATCTAATGTCGCTTCGGAATGACGTGGATCTTGAGATCAGGGATGTTTTCTGAGTAATTGAAGGATTTGTGATTCATCGAGGCAGATGATGGGATTTAATGCTACCAGTGGTTTTAGATGATCCTTCGATGATCATTTGCAGCACACTGATAATAATCTGGAGGTATGGATGAATTATTCATGACTTTCGGAAGAACTGTATTAATGACGTTCGCAATATGTTACAACATAGAACACACGTAAACTGCGACCTGAGATAAATGGCTGGACTAAAGTAGAACAAGAAAATGTAAGTCAAGGGCGGGTATCCATACTGAAGGCTAAGGTGCTAAAAATTAGACGATGAACCAAAGGAGGTAAGAGCAGCAACACAAAATAATGTACAGGCAGGAAAGAAAATAGTCCGGAAAAAGGCAGAGAGCAGAAGAAAAATGAAGGCAAGAGAACAGAAGTGACCAGCGCCGATACAATACCGAGGAAAACAAAAGTCAAAAGAAAATGTACACAGTTCCAGACCGAGAGTAAATCGACCGCAGGTGATCGTTGCTCCCAATATTCCCACGCTGAGCCTCGCAATCACACGCATCTCGAGTGGCATCTTTTCAGCTATCTATTATCTGACTGACGAGGTCCTGTTGCAGGTCACGTTGAATGTGGAGACTTGCACGCAACAGTGAGAACGTGAAGTTATCTACAGTATCATAGAGGTTTGGCGCATGTACTGAATATAACCTCACCTTAAGTTCTCGTAGTTTCAGACGGTACCCAGGTTGACTGTGTGTGTATCGTGACTCGTGCGGCGTTGCTCACAGTTCCAAAGTATAGTGGTCATTGGTGGCAACTGGTTAGCCCGTTTGGGGAAAACCGGACTGAACGCAAATTTCGCTGATTGTGAGATGTACCAGTTATGATTGACATATTTGGAGCCAGGCATTCGTTGTTTGAGCATTGTATTGCGGATTAGTTTCACAGTGGAGGTTTGTGTACAACCTCCCAACGACGTTCGTGTCCACGGGGCACTGGATGAATTTTTAGCGTTCCTGACTGAATCGTTCACATGTTATTCGGAAGGTTGCGTACAACCTCCATTACACCCTGCCCGACAAATTTACCGCTTGGCTGCCGAAACTCTCTATACTCCTCCAATGGCTATGACTGATTCGGTGTTAGAAGACAATGGCGTTCCAAATACAACGCCTTTGCTCGCAAGTGACGGTCTTGTGCACAACAACGTTTTCTCCTCAAGCAATGCACCTCACAAAGTGGTTATTTCCAAGTTGACCATCACTCACATTTGATCGCAGCCTTCGCATCCAGATAGACTTTGCAGCCAGCCTCTTTCAAAAAGAAACGGTAGATTCGAGTATCCCTCTCATTAGAGCTGTTCAGTAGCGCATGCTGAAAATAAACCAAGTCCCTGACTACTCATCAGTAATCTAAAATATCGCCTTGCGGGTTCATTGAGATCAGTGATTTGCACCTGTGTTCGAAGTCCTAATCGTAGAGTTATCGACTGGAGTTAACAGGACAGTTACTGTGTCTCCACTCGAGACGATCGGGCAACCTGATCACTGCACACAAGCGAAAGTGGATGAGCGTTCAGATTTGATAATTCGGTCGTTCCTTAAGCGAGGTGAATGGCGCAGTAGTCAACACGGTTGCCTCATGAAAAGCGTGGCCAGAGTTCAAGTCCCGGCCGTGCCATCAAGCATATGCACTACTGACGAGCTCTAATGAAGGCGAAACTCGAGTCTAGTGCTTGTTTTCGAAAGAGGCTGACTGCAAAGTCTATTTGAATGCGAAGACTGCGATCAAATGTGAGTGATGGTCAACTTGAAAATAAACCAAACCCCCGAACACTCATCAGTAATGTGGTTATTGTGAGCAGAACACCAGCGTTGGTTGTGCATTTTAGTAATGTTATTAAATACCGTTTTCTCACAATATGCAAATTATTTCACGCACCGTTTATCTTCAGTTCATCTGTACAATTTCTAGGCCAGCACCTTATCTGACACGAGACATTCTTGCACTGTAGACGATATCCGGTAGAAGTGCATGTAAATTTACACTTCACATTATGAAGTCTTCATACCTGTTCTGCACACTTCCAATAAACCTGTATAAACCGCGTTAACTCATCTTTTCTGCAATTCCTGTGATGAGAAAATCGGAATAGCAATATTCCATGTTCTTCGTGCTTCTGACTACTAAAAACGTTCGTAGATGTTCGCGGTGGTGAAATTCGTCCAGAAAACTTCCATCGGTGTGATGGACACGGCGTGGTTCGTGTAAAACACACTGTGCAGTGGCCGGGTGATCGAAACTTGAGCGCCTATCATAAGTTACTGCCTGCGTACGAGCCACTACCGTTGACTGCACCGCAATATGCAACGATTGGTGTAGCACGAACAGGTATGTCTTACACAAGTTACTTCTTCAAGGTTCAGTCAGCTACGTGGATGCACGCACCGTCGAGCGAGAGACAGTGTAACAGTCGTCCGATACCGGCTCTGACTGCACTAGTCGGCCGACAAATTTCAATACACGTTACACAGTGAGAAATCGGTAGGTATATCAGATTTATAAACGTCATCTGTTTGCAGAGTTCCTCCACTTTACAGTTCCGGCGACGATTACGACAGTCATCAAAACCGTCAGAAGAATGGCAATGGCTTTCAGGCCTCTTCTGTTTATCCTGTTCCACCATTTTCAGCACTGCCCCAGCCGACTTTGCCTAAGTGACGTCGTTCTTAAATGTGCAGTCTACTTATGTGTGATCTTTTAGCTCCCCTCAGCAATTGCCGGTCGTCGAGTCATCCAAAAACTGACCCTCAGTCTTTAACGAATTACTATCTGCGTTGATACCACAACTTGCAGCCATTAATTAAATCGACGTGGCCGTTTGTCTACGTAACCGTTTTCTCGCAGCCTAACGTTTTACGCTCCTCATTGTAACATTCAGTCTCCAGCGTTCGCATGACCCTTAACACCAGTTTGTCCGATCGTTATGATTTTGTGTGCACCAGCAGGTAAGTATATGGTGCGGCATTTCCGCTTCCCTAGGGTTGACGCTGAATCCATACGATGCGAAACTGCGGCCATTTTGGAATTGGTCAGATGGCTATTTTCAACCATGTTAACCGTCACTTACCGGTCGCAAGCTTTGGAACCGAAAACGATTCGCAGTTTTCCGCCCCCTACCAGCTCCAAACCGGCATTCATTTCGGAAACATTCAGGTCGCCCGCACGAACACAACGGGATCTGGATGTACGCGACGGTGAACTGGCCAATCCGCGTGTCTACGACGCTGTGGTGAGCGCTACAGTTCATTTGGTACTTGCCTATTCTTGATGAAGTTACAAGAATGGGCGGGATTGACGTTGCGGATACCGTGCGTCGCATGCTGTTCTTTCTCATCCATCACGAACTGGTCGTTCCGGTAAATTGAACTGAAGCATGTAACAAGCGGGCCGCTTGTGATTCACTGTCGATGAAAGTAGTAAAAGTAGGAACACATGTTCATCATCTTGAACTTTATCACAGACGCCATTCCCGGTTAAGGGAGGTAGGCCTATGTCTCCAGCGAAAATCTTATACATATGAGGCGTTGGTTCCCGATTGTGTGCGAGCGGACGGGTGGTCGCATGAAGCGTGCAGTGAAACATTCCAAACCGACAGATGTCGACTTGGTTGGCGATTAGCAGGGTGAGTGCTCTCTCTTTCGAACGGACGGTAGTCGATGCAATATGCCCTAAAGCGTGCCTCATTGTCCGCTGACTTCATCAGTGTTTACAGTGTTGTACGGGGTAGGCCATTTGTGGAAATAACCACTACATCGAAAGTACTGTCAACAATGGAATGCAGTCTGAACGTAGTTAGGACTGTAACGTTCATGTGGCACACATCCGTCGGTGGTCGTAGGGTTGTTGTTAACCCTCAGAAATACGGCCTAAGGTGAGTAATCAATTTTTCTGCGATGTTGTCAGCTTTGTTTCATTTCTGGTGCATATTTGCTGTGGTGAGACTGCTGCAACCCTTTCGCTATATATATTTCTTTCACTTTCATCTCATTGCAGGTTCCCGAAGTGCACATTCAATGTTCCTGTAGTGGCTACAACGGCGACCTAAAAATCGCGCAAAAATACGTGCAACGTACTCTGTATACGTTTCTGATGAATTATCTTGTAAGGTGTTCGGTAAAATTTACATCCTTTCAGAAGTTTTACAAATTACACACTGGAGTCTGTCAGCAATCCTCGAGCACGCAACAGTAATGGTAGCGAAACCGTGTTTGTATATTCGGATTTGGCTTAAGAGCTTCGCTCGCAAATTTTCCCTTGTCCACCGTCGCCCCGCACCATTTTCCTACTTGTGTGATTACTGCTGAATTTCGATGTTCATTTGCTCTACACGGCCGATTTATAGAAGGAAAAGCATGCTGAACAACACAGAAAGGTTGTCAGGTGGGTTATTAGAAGAAGCACGAATTGTAACGTGAGGTTTTTATGTAATCATATAAGACAAGCAAGTTGAGTAACTCTTGTTTTTCCAATCAGTTTCAGCATGCACAGTCTTTGCATAGTGATCAATAACTACACACAGCCGATTATCATCAGGCATGAAGTAAGAGCGTACCATGAAGATTGGGTTGTTACTGATGGGTGTGTGTAAATTGGGGCCCATATGTATTGACTGTAGACATGTTGTTCAGTTGCAAGTTTTAAACACAATTATGTGCAATTTCTGTCCTGCTGGAATGACCAATAAGCTTCGAAATCTAGACAAATACCTTTAATGCTGAAACTGATTGCTTTGATCAGTTCGAAAGGTACGCGACGTAGAATCGCGTGACACAGAGGGTTTCTTTCCAGCTGGTATTAGGTGCACTTGCAAAGAAATCGTCTCGATATAGGCAGGGTTTTAAAATGGACATGACGTTTGTTATATTCGGAAAAAATCCCAAGCTTTGTGTGAACTCATGCATGTTCCAAATGTAGGGGTCTTTTTACAGGAAAAATTTTGACCGCAGATTCCAGAATTTAAAAGATGCCAAAGTTAATGCCCTGTTCCTGGGGTTATACTTAGATCTATGCTGTTAGCGAATCGCGAAGTGGACAGCGAATTTGTTGCCGCAACCTAAATTATACATGGGTGTACAATCTTTCACGAAGACGCTGAGCAACACGTAGCAACAAACTAATGATCCGAACTATTGAAAACAAGATTGGATCGTAATGCAACAGTGCAACTGAACAAATTATCAGTGAATAGTTGAACAACCTCAGCAACTTTGATCGACAGATCGTTTCCGAGGAATGGGTTACAGTTTACTGCTGGACGGGCTAACTATGAACTATGATCACACAATGAGGCATTCCTGCTCAAAAGAATTCTTCCGGGCAGTCAACAGGTTTTAAACAATGGGGGCGAGCCGAGCTCCAAAAAGGGGGTGTATGTGTAACATGCAGGCCAGCCGACTTTACTTTGAATGCGGGCCAACCTTCGAGCAAAGTGGACGCACCAGGGGACAGTGTTTCTCCGAAGTAGGGGTTTGAACAACAGTTCTGAAAAGAGAAACAATGCGAACAAACATGAGCCGAAGGCTCAGTAAGCCATGCACACGACTTACACAAACGAAAGTTAAAACGGCACCGACAACACAGCAGCACGCCCCGTCACACAACCCAAATTCAATTCGTGCGCGCTCGCTGGTCTCGGTTGCTCGTTACAATATGCACCAGTCAAGTAAAGTACAATGACCGATAACTGGCTATTCGCACAACCATCAAATTGACGTGACAAAACAAAATCGTCTAGGTCGAGGTCTAATTAACGTCCACAAACAGGGGAGGTTGAATGCAAACGAGTGAATATTTGGGGGGATGGAGTTGGGTCGGATTTTTACATGATTTCGGTTCAAAAATTTGTTGCAGTGGGTGCAAGATTCAACTTGAGTCGCCATATCCAAAAAGCATCGAGTGCAAGCGTCTGGCGGCGTTCTCTGTAGCTCACAGAAGATGTATAGTCCAATGAACTTTTTGTAAGTGCACGCTGGAGACCTTCCGCAGCTAGCCAATCAGAATTGCGCAAGTGACTGTAAATGGCGCGGGTAACACGAAATTTAGTTAATTTTCTCGCTGTTACTGTTTACTCATATTTCTGTCCTCCTGGTGTCCTGTGCATCAAGAACTGTATAATACTACTGTTATTCGTTAGCGAATAACAACAATTCGTTAATTATTGAATTATTTGCACTACGTTGTACCCGATTTTTTGCACGCTTTTACATATCTGTTTCGTTTTTGTGAATCACTGGAAACTAACTGTTCGATGTTGCATATCACTCATCCTTATCGACAATGACCCGTGTCAGATCTAACGGTGCTGGGACTCAGCAGACACTGTCTGTGGCAGTAAGCGTCTGTGGCCGTTATGGGTGTAACATGTCCGTACAAGACGGCATGCAGTGTCACCAGTGTCAGAAGTGGTATCACTTTATGTGCACTAGCCTTAACGAACACCAGTACAAACAGCTAGTTTGTTCACTTCTCATTTACATCTGCGCGAGTTGCAGGTTTGACGAGAGCCAAAGCACCGCTTCGCCGCTGACTAGTCTTACACTCACCATGTCAAGTGGAGTGACGCAGAAAACCTGTGACTGTGAATGCGGGGCTCTTCTTGGCTTTGTACCTCCTTCCATTTCTTCCATGGGGAATAAGATAGAGGAGTATTAACGGACTCTGTCCGAAATGAAACTGGAACTACACTCTCTGATTGGGTATATGGCGCTTGCTCTCCTGGTGTTGCATTCACCAAGAAAGCAGTTGCCCCGTCAATTGCACACATGGAGGAGGCGGTGATAAAAATGAAGTAGAAAGCTCTCAGGGAAAAGAGAGTTGTTTTATGGGGCCGCTTCTTTGCACTCTCTTCTACAACCGACCTAGCAAAATCAGTCCTAGCAACTTTATTCTTCCCTGATGTCACACACCTAGTACTCGCGAGTAGGCTGCGGACCAAGACAACCAAAAAGTCACTTGGCATTTTGGTAACTTTGCCAAGCGTGCTCAGCTCCGAGAGAGTGGTGGGAACAACAGAGGCTTTGAAGTCCCTCAACGCCCCTCTGAAAGGTGCATCTTTCGACCGCTTCCAGCAAGAGAGAGCGAGACGCGAACAGTGAACTAAGACCAAGCCACGTATCATGACAGACCGGGAGCTATAACTGGGAGCTAAGGTCGTAGTTTCTGTTCTCAAAGTAGCCCCTCGGACCCCTGTGCCTGTTATAAAAAGCGGAGGCACCGTCTGTATGGTCGTTCCAACGACCGACGCCTCAGGCACAGGCACGAGCATTGAAGGTACCGACACTGCGCACAAACCGTCTTCAGAGTTATCCACCAAACTGCCCAGCAGAAAACTCTTCCTCCAAAGAATTCGGAACGAAAGCAGCCTGCTAGGGCCGCCTCCTACAACTCAAAATGCACTAATTTGACCTATCCCTATAAATATTTTCTTCAGTAGCTCTATAGCACAGCGCGCAGTACCGTCTTCAAAACCGTACACCCAGAAAACGAGGAAGTCAAATTTTCCGTGGGTGAAAAGTTTCAAACACTTTCCCAAGCAGCAGAATTTGACAGCGGCAAAGACCTCGCAAGTTGCGGTACCAAGAACGTTGGTCAAATGCCCTGTAAGTTTGCTGACCTACGCAGAGGCGGTGAGGTCGCGCCCACAGCCTCGAAGGATGGCCGTCAGAACACCTCGGAAGAACAGACCGAGTCCAGCCCCACCACCCTACTCAATTCCAGACCTTCTTCCCCAGGCTGTTCATCTCACCCTCATTTCTATTTTCTCGTGAAACCCAGCTAGGAAAGAGCTTTCAAATGCATGTATATGAACTTTCTGAATCTGATCAATAAATTACCGGAAATCAGACAGTTAACTCATGACACCCAATCTTACATGTTCGCCTTCACGGAGACCTGGCTTACAGGTGATATC
>QNGE01001858.1:128004-139663 GCA_008508345.1 Paragonimus westermani
ATTGTTGCTGGCAACGAGTATGTCGTCAATGTAGACAACCACAAAGTCTAGTCCGTGTAAGACTTGGTCCATAAAACGCTGAAATGTTTGGGCAGCGTTGTGGAGGCCAAAAGGCATACGAACAAATTCGAATAGGCCAAATGGGGTTGTGATCGCTGTTTTAGCGATGTCATCGGGAGCCACAAGAATTTGATGGTACGCCTTGATTAAATCTATTTTGGAAAAGATCTCTTTCCCGGAAAGGCCAATGGAAAAGTCGTGAATATGCGGAATTGGATAACGGTCCGGCACGGTGGCGCTGTTCAAGGCTCGGTATTCACAGCATGGTCTCCAGTCTCCTGCAGTCTTCTCGGGGACCATGTGCAGAGGCGATGACCACGGGCTGTTTGAATGACGGATGATTCCTAAACGTAGCGTTTCCGCAAATTCCGCTTTGGCGATCTTCAACTTTTCCGGAGGCAGTCGACGCGGACGTGCGAATTTTGGTGGTCCCTTGGTGAGGATGTAATGTGAAACATCATGTATTGGTGTCGTGATACCAGGTGTAGGTTGATAGATTCCTGGAAACTGTTTCAGCAGATCTGTGTACTGATTGGCATCCGGTAAAGCCATTCAAAGTCCAATCGATTTGATGGTGGTGGCTTTACCTTGGACACACAAAGTAGTGGTGCTGTCAGCGAGTTTCCGGCGGCTGAGATCAACAGCCAAACCGTACCTGGTGAGAAAATCGATGCCAATAATGGGGTGTTGAAAGTCGGCGATGATGAAAATCCAGGGCAAGCTTCGACGCAATCCAAGTTTGACCGTCAAGTGATGCTGACCGTAGGTCACGATTTTGGAATTGTTGGCCGCCTGTAGGATGTATTCAGCGGGTTTGAGATCGCGTTTAATTTTACCTGGGGGTATAACGCTGACCTCTGCACCGGTGTCAATGAAGAAACGAAGTCCGGTGGAGTTATCTTGGACATAAAACAGGCGACTCTTGGGTTGGCCAGCGGCAGCTGTCGCCATTACTGGCTGGCCGGGTCGTTTCCCTGGTTGGTGTTGTCCTTAGTGTGCGGACTGCTATATGCACATGGGTGTGTGCATTTGCGAGCATTGTCACCGAAATGTCTGTGGTGGTAACAGATAACAGAGGTTTGTGGCTTTACTATGCGAGGTAGCGAGCAAGAACGGGGTCGATTGCGCGAAAATTTGCGGCCCTTCATGAGGCGTCCAGCTAAGTTATTCACAGTGAGTGTTAGCTGAGACACCTGCCGTTGGAGATTATCCAGCGTTTCTTGTTGTGTATCGGCATAAGGGAAAGAGTCTTGCACACTGTTGATGGAACGCTTGAAGAAACACTCATGGACCTTTTTCGCCGTCTCTGCTAACTTTTCTAAGGGGGTATCAGGGTCTTGTACTGACAAAATGACCGAGGTGTTGAGCGGGAGGCATTTGGTCCACAGTTGCTGGAGGATGGAATCACCTATACTGTTATTGCCTACCAGGAATCTCATGTGGCGGAGCAACTGAGAGGGGGTGCGCTCACCCAACTCGACACCGGAGAGTAATTGTTGGAGATTGACCTCATCTGATGCTGTGGTACGCTTTAAAACAGCAGCTTTGAGTTCATCGTAAGGGGACTCAGTTGGCATAGGGACAAAAATGTCGATTACTTCGGAAACAATATCTGTGGGAAACCGCGTAGCCACATAAGAGAACATTGTGGACTGTGAAGTAATTTTACGAAATTGAAGAAAATGCTTCCACCTGAGTGAACCAAACGCAAGGATATGAAATAACAAATGCAGGTAATTTAAGGTTAATGGCGTTCCCGGAAAATAAACTAGTGTTGAAATCAGAAATCATCGCAGAATTTTGAGAGTTTTAAGCTTACAGAGAACCGAACCAAAAAGAAGACGTATATGTAGGAAGAAAAATATGTAAACAAGAATTCGGGCTCAGCAATTTGTGTAGTGGACCTAAACACTGTCAAGTTACTCCAGCATGAACGCGGAGCCAAAATGTGGTAAAAATCAAAATGAAATGACTCACAGTAGTTCGGGAAGGTGTGTTAGTTTAGAAATCCCACTACACAGAATGAAATATCCGACGGAAACGATCCGTAATGTTACTCCTAGGATATTTCCGCTGAAAACAAATGGTTGGTTCCGTTAGTATTTAACCCTCCCGAAACCTGTACACGAGCGACACAGAACGCAGAGGAGACGGACGGCTCGCGGCCTCGCAAGTAGATTTTGAATTATTGATCATCGAATCAATCGATTAAATTGGTTTTAAACATGTGCTGTACAAGTGAGTTAGATAAAGGCGAGAAGAGCAAGCAATAAAAATTATAAAGTACAAAATGCTGTACAGAACGCTACACCCCATCGTGATCACCCTCGAGAATCGTTTCAAGACGGACACAGTAGCAGAGGAGATACTGGTTGTAAAAATGAAATCCAAAGTGTGGTCTAGTGTAGTAAGTGCTGAAACATGTTAGTGCCATCCGTTTACTTAGACCCATTTTAGAAACTCGGCTTTATTGGCGGTGGCATTTGCGGGGCAGGGCATGTTTAAACACCAATCAATTATTTTGTACTCTGGAGGCGGGCTTGCTACACAATCCAGTCCAATATTAGGGCTAGTCATTTCATTATCATTAGCGTTAGGTGATCTGTAGACGCATCCTAAGATCGACACACAGGATCTAGTTGACACTGATATTTACCAGGAGTCGTCAGTCACATAAACACAAGACTTAGCAAGTTTGGTTGCGGAATATTGCTCCCTTAGATGAATCAAATATCCTCCACCACGTCCTTCACTGCGAATTTTATGGAACCTGTAATAACTTACAACACTTAATTGTGTGTCTGAATTCTCAAGGGCACACCAAACTTCGGTGATTAGAATAATGTAAGGATGATATAGAAAGATGAAAGATCTAAAATGTACATCCTACTGACTGGTGAGCGTGCATTAAAAACAACAAACTTAGTAATTATTATTCAGTTGTAAGATATCCGCACCAAATTTGGTACGAATGAAGTTGAACAAGTCGGGCTTCGTGTTTAACATGGCGTGGTGGATCTAAACAATATATAGAAATTCAGGTGTGAATAGAAAGTCGAAATCTGATGAAAAGGAAAACAAATAACTCACAATAGTTCGTGGAAGCACGTTGGTTTAGTGTTCCACTACACCAAATGAGGATTCTCACTGAAACTACTTGTCGTCTGTCCCCCAGATAGTCTCGATGTCACGACCGAGATAACTCCAACGACCGATAAATAAATTTGCCGAACTAAACGGTTGATTCCGCCGAATTCTAACTTTTCCAAAGATTTGTACACCACCGACCCTGAACACGAACAGTGAGCAGAACTCGCGAACTCGGAAGTGCAATATTTAAATTATTGATTACTATGTGTATCGATTAACCTCGTTCAAACATCATGTGTACATGCGAGGTTGAAGAAGATGAAGAGGCATGAATAACAATAAAAACATGAAGTAGAAAATAGTGTGCAAGACGTTACAAAGGAGTGTTGTAACCGAAATTTCGGTTACAACATCTCTGAGGAAGGCCGCCGGAGGTGGTTGAAGCGTAGAGTATTGCAACTTGCTCGTAACGTTGTGTTATTCTCAATCTGTTTATCAATAAACTCAGTACTTTTTTCTCATTCGGCATTATTTCTGGACCTTTAAAAATGTCCCAGAAAATGGTCCGCGTGACTCAAATACTGGTTACATTGCTTGGTCTGTTGCTCCTATAATGAGATCATCAGGGATTGGTTGGGTGTCCCCTGCATCTGAGTCAATGACAGAAATTGTTGAAGAAGTGTCAATCAGGCATGATGAAGCAGCGGAACTGTGGGAGGTGGACTTAGTATGGGAGGTTTGAACTGCATGTGTCCCGCAACAAAAGAGTAAGGTTGGATTGAATTGGTCCTGCACGTTGTTCGCAAAGAGATCCTGAGTGCGGTCAGGTGAGCAGTCACAGAGTAACAGCTAGTGAAACTGAGAGGGATGTTGAAAGTAGGGTAAACAGCTCTAGTGGTACTAATGGGGCTCTGACTGTGCCTTGCGTTAAGAGATGCGTCACTTGAGAGATTGTTATTATTAGGCAAAGACAGCCTGGAGGCTTACAAGTCTCATAGGTTTTGTAATTGCCCGGATGAATAGATTATTACTGATTCGCATATATGTGTGAGTGAAGAATATGTACATGTGGATTATAAACGTACTTTTTGTGTGTATGTTCCAAGTGGAACTTAAAGTTATTCTGATGAGTTTACTCACAAACGCAATTTTTGCAGTTTCCAAAAATCTGGGTAATGCGTGCACATTGAGGAACGAATAAAATGATACTGATTTTCCCACGGTTTCAAGAGTACACGATCGATCAAATGCTAGATGGGGTGTGGGTAGATTATAAGGGTGAAACAAACTACCTCAGATGGGCTGTTTTTGAGGGAATTCTGATAGCGGGGATGCGTATGTGTGGAACACGCAGTTGACGGTTGAGTGTGTCCTGGGCCATATACAAAAGAGTCATCAGAGGATGCACAAAGTTAGAAGATAGATATTGAGATTGATGGCGCACGATATTTGTGAGCTCCTTCTGAAATGTTGAGTGATCCTACTGGCTCTGATTTTATCCGACTTTATCATTAGTATTGGAGTAATTTACAGTAACGGCCTTCACGCGCAATTTTCCCCGGACAAGCAGAGTTGGTTAAGTGGAACTATTAATCTTAAAACTATATGGGGACCTGTGTTGTAGTTGAGCAGCAAACGCAGTGGTGAAAAAGTGCGAATATATATGAGTTTATGAAAGGTGTAACCTTCGTAAACAAAGTTCATCAGTACCAAGTTTTCAGAGGGCGCTGTGCAGGCGGATAAAGCAGAATACAATGACAAGACTACGAAAAAAGATCACTGGAGGTTTATTGACACAAGCCTGTCAGATATGTGCAGATGGAAGCAGATGAATGTGCAATACTTAATTTAAGACCGGGCGCACATTTGGTAAAGAGCCAGCCTTGCAGCCGGTAGACTGAACGATTTTTGATACAGCCTATTGTTCATTTAGATTTCTCTACCTGACAAATGCTTGTTGGGAGGAAGTAAAGTGGTTTGAATACCGTTTTGCCAGACCTCTGGCCATCTAGTGAGACAAAACCGTACTCAACGGTGTTCGCTTTGTCCGCTGAGAACGTCATCAGCCATGTTCTGAACCACAATTACAGTGACGCTAGGTCCTGTCGTATATTTCGTACGCAGAAGCCGATGTTACTGGGATGGCGGTAGGTGTAAACAACTTTGTTGTCGTCAGCAAACAGGGAGCGCTCGCCACGTGTAATAACATGGCATACTTCATTTATATACAATAGGAAAAGCAACAGACCCAAAACGCTTCCTTAAATCACCCCACTAGTCACTGGTTACGGTGTTGATCAGTGCTCTTCTATTTCGACCGTTTGGGTGCGGTCTTCTGCATATGACGAAAGCCAGCTATACAAGGGATCAAATATGCAAAACAATTCTATTTTGATCAAGAGGCACTCATCAGGCACACGATGAAAAGCCTTCTGCATGTCTGACAGTATGACGATCACAGCATCTCTTGCATCGACGGACATCAATATGATTTGGGAATTTTAGCTGACATGTCATACAAAGCGTTCACTAAGGGAACCGTGTTGTGAAGGGGTTATAAGGTTTTGTGTGCTTAAGAACTCAACTATGTGCACCGTTATCATCCTCTCAAACATCCTCGAGCAGATTGATGTGTGGTTGATTGGACGATAGTTACTAACGTCCTGTCTTGGACCACGCTTGTGACGAGGCACAATGATTGAGGTTTTTCACTGAGAAGGGAAGGTGCTGAATGAAAGTGATAGGTTGAGCAAATTTAGTGAGAGGATGGGTATATCCTCACCTGCCTGCTTGACGACCATTGGTGGGATACCATCTGTCCAAGATGGATTGAGAGCCCAATGCTAGCTAACTGTGAATGAACACTTCGAACATCTATCAGGATATTACTCAAAACTTCATCTGTATTCGACAGGATATTAGCAGGTAATAAAGTGTTTTCTATGCTAAACGGGGCAGCAAAATGTTGGTTAAGGATTTCGCACATCGCTACAGGGCCGTTGACAACCGTTTTGTCTTTGAGAGTAGTAATTCTTAAGGCAAGGTTCCTCATGGAATTTCTCCGTCTCAATAGTTGCAATAGTTCCGTGCGCCTCCGCTTGCTGCGGAGCGCGAGTTTCCCTTCGTTTATTTGATGGAGTTGCGTCCGACGTTCTACGTGTCCAAACATTTTGCTCATTTGCATCACCAGGGAAATGTCTAGTGTTCTTCCGTACCTCGACTTAAGCATTTTGAGTCTGCCGGTCTCTTTCGCAGTAAGGATTTTACCTTGTACCTACGAACCGGCACGTTTTGATGTAACGTGGGCCAGAAGTTCGGTACAAAACGTAAGATGTCCGATAAATTCTCCAGCTGCTACGATTGGGTCTGGTGTGCGAAAGTAGTTATTCCAACTTAAGGACGTTGTTAGGGAGAAAAAGGTATTCCAATCGATGAATTTGTTCGGGCGGTAGAATACAACTGTCGATTTGGTAGCCATACTGAAATCAAACAGACATTTGACAACATTATGTTCGCTTCCCGGGAATTGTTGCAGAACAGATATCTCTACAGACGAAATACCTATGGTACATATAGGATCCAAAATATGCCCTTTCCTGATGGGCATTACAACATGTTGGTTCCAACCATTCAGTTGAATGCATGAAAGGATTTCGGACTGTTTTGCTGTGGCAGAGAATGAGCTCCAGAAGATATTAGGCATGTTAAAGTCACCGCCTACTAGTTTGTGTTCACAAGGCATGCTGGACACATGGTTCATTATTTCCACAAGGTCAGTCAAATCATTGCTCGCAGCATTAGGTGGTCTGTAGATGCATCATATAAGTAGCTAGCGAGAACCAGTAGAAACTGTTAACCACAACGCCTATACCACAGAGTCCTTCGAGTTTATGAAGTATAGATTCATCAATTGTGACTGCGGAAAATTGCCCTTTTTGGTAAATAATGCATCCATCTTCTTGTCCTGTGGGACGATCCCTACGAAACATATGATATCCTACAGTGCTCCTCTGACTGTCAGGGGTGTCAGGAGGGCACCACATCTCAGTTACGAGAATTATATGGGGATTAGATAAAAAGACAAAGTGTTTGAAAATGTGCATTTTACTAACCAACGATCTTGCGTTCATTAGTAATATACTTACGAATTTTTTTTCAGATACAGCAGATAAACTGTTAAAGAACTTCATGGCAGATGGGGCAGTGGGTTGCGAAATGCCAAATGGAAACGCCTGATCTAAGGAATATACCGAGTTTCTGCTCATCTTCAAGTGGTTGTCGTATAAGTTTGGCTCCATGATGGGAAGTGCTGAAAGAGTGCCATTATGGAGGGATGGCAGAGTGGGACTTGGGGAGGTGAACCAGGTGGCGGTCGATAAAACACCGGGGTGTGCACCAAAATAGGACTGGTTTGGCAAACATTTGTGTTGTTGACATAATAAGGTGATGATGTGCTTGCTGGGGTATAGATATTGAGAACTTGGTTCTTAGTATCCCTCATGTTGGGTAGAAAGATGAGTTACTACGGTGCTACCGGATAATGGATGGTAACCGTGAGCCCTAGTATAGTAATAGGTTGACCTGGAAGCAGTGGGAGACAAATTGTGCAGTTTCACATGCGGAGCGTCGTGTCTTAGAATGTGGTTTTTAAAACCAGATTTGTGACACTTGTAAGGTTCTTTCGGTTTACTCTCATGTTGCAAATCCGAAATGCTGTGCTCTGGTAAGCACTTTACAGGTCTTACTGTAGAGTTAGATCTTTGTTTAGGTGTTTCCAATTTGCCGTTGGTGTTTTCAATCACTGCAGATAACGAATAGAACTTCCTCTGATAACAAGTGGATCGCCATGCTCGCGCAGCTGCGTCATTGTTAGGGACATCCAAGCTGCTTCTTCCAGTGTTACGAGTGACTATGGATGCCTTAGGTCTAGGACTTTTTCTAGTCAAGGCTGCGGTTGATAGGGGATGTGTTTTTTGCAATAACCGTGAGTTTCGTTGCGGAAACAAGCCTGGTGTTATCAAAGCTAGACGTGGTATGTTCTCCAGTGTTTGCCTGGACCGGCGACGCAACGGCGTTTCCAGCTGTAACTTGCGGGTTCAGAGAACTCGTGGAGCAGTCAATATCTAAGATCAGATCAATGAGATTGTTGACTGTGTTCTCTTCTCGGGAAATATAGACTCGCATTACTTCCCTTCGGAGCGGCGTCTTGTCACCAAACACTTTTATGGACTTCAAATTTGTGCCACGCCTGGTTTCCACTTGTCTTCTAGCAAATTCGTTCGCTAAAAGTTCACTTGTGAACTGTAGCAACAATGGACAATGCTTCTGCTGTACTTTCTTGCGAAGTCTTAAACAGTAGCACCCTTGTTCTTCTATTTTACTGACTTCGAGTAAGATCCTTTTCACCGACAACAGAAGAATCCTGTCGGGTACGTTAATCACCACCACTTTGCTTGCACAGTGTAACCGCTTGTGCAATTCCGTAGCTAAACTATCACTAAGCGTTCCGGCGGCTACGAGGTCTTCGTGACTAAGGGTGGTCTGATGGCGGATGTTACTTGCCGCATTTATAGTGCACAATAGCGGATCTAATTTGTCCAAAATTTCGGCAATTTCCTTGTTTCTACTGTGTAGTTTCGCTATTCCAGCCTCTAGTGCCCATATTTTTTTGGCCTGATCTACGAATACATTGGTAATGGAAACTGAACATGGTTTAGTGTTGTTCCTTTCGTGTGATGTGCTACTATTTGCTGTTGAGACTGCCGTTTTAGCAGCGGCCTCGAACTCCTCTGCGATAGCGGGGGTGGGGCAGGTGTTGACTGAACAATCTACCGATTTTACACCTTTCCTCACCGTCAACATGCTCTCTTCGCGCAGGGCTGATCGCTTGACGACTGGCAATTTCTGGAAATTGGCTGACTTGGCGGCATTACTATACGATATTCAACTTTTATCAATGGGTTTTGTTCAAAAGGCTACGAAGCAAGTAAATATGACGAAATACAACAAATAACACATAGATTCCAGTTATCAAATGGCAAAATCGGGATTTACACTAGCACGCAATAATAGCGAGAATCGGTTCCCTTTGATACGAAATTTTCTCAAAATTCAGTGAAATGAAAGTTATATCGAGTTTACTCAAAATAGTACAAATAATCTTGCCAAAAATATTTAAAATACCATACACCTTAATTTCTCTCTAAAGTGTTCGCAATTAACTCAGTGACACGTGCTATGAAGGCGCGTTCAAGAGTCCACAGGCGTTTGCTCGCTTGACAGCCCATATATGTGGACAGATACATATTGAAATGCAAAAATGCATCTGTGAATACATATATATGCTTATGAATACAGGATAAAAATGGCCAGGTAATAAATGTACACATCTACCCATAACTACGCGGACTTCAGTCGATAAGATCAGATATACACATGTATGTGCATATAAATAAACGTCTACAATTATCACTATACAACTCAACTCATTCTTGTTGTTTTTTCCTGTGTAAACCTGCACCTCAACATCCAAAAGTTCACAATTATTTGCCGTTTACATGAACGCAAACCCCAGCATTAATTAATCTGCCAACGGACTCATCCAACAACTAATCAGAAAATTCGTCCGTTCAAATTAGTTTTTCCCAGATATGAAAGGAAACCGGCTCCTGTTATTACTTGGCTTTTTAAACCACGCGCTCAGAAGTTCAAAAATTTTGAAGGTCGACTGAAATCCCTGTCGCCACACGCTTCCTCTCCGGCGGCTGCTGTGCGGCTGTGCTCAAGGTGCTCTCACGTCCAACTCTCTAGCATCCCTTAATTGTTACGTTGAAGGCCGGTGTGAACGATGAGTGAATCAGTAAATAAAGTTCGTTTGCAGATTCATCGTCTTCTCATAGCGACCTCCGATTCATTGTCTCAAAGCAACTTAATATGACAAAATACAACAAATAGCACGTAAATTTCAATGATCAAGTGGTATGTACATGTATAGATATACACATGTGTTCGTCTATAGATACACAAATATACGCATAAGAATATGTACACAAATATATATGATTACATATACATAGTCTTCTTTACCCACGGAGGAACCACTGAAGGAAGACTCAGTGAACCTCACTGGACAAACGGTAGTAAGCAATGGAAATCGGTTTGAAAATAGACGCACGCTGCAAGCAGTCTGATCTACCCACAGAGGAACCACTGAAGGAAGACTCGGTGAACCTCACTGGACTAACGGCAATAACCACTGCAAAGCAAAAACATGAGCATAGCTCGTGAAACCATGTCGTGGGTGGCCCTGAATAGGGCCGTGTGTTCTTTCACATGACGCCTAAGAGCGCCGTTTCTTCATAATCCTGCCGGATGGTCACGTATTGTCCACGTTGTCGAAGTCTACGCAAGTGTAGACTGGTTCAGACTCGTTGTAATTGGCACAGTAGTGATGGTATCAACCTGAACACTGACTGCACTATGCCCAGTTCACGGTTTAGTCGTCCAAGTTCACGGGATCATCTTTTTGGAAACAAATGTGGCAAACGTTGCTGTCTTCAGGCTTTGAGGCAAGCTGCTTTTCAAAAGTCTCCTCGATTTTCGTTTTAACTACCTTGGCGCACCCTTAGCAGAAAATGAAAACGGCAGAATACGATGGCACTATGTGGAAAGACTCCACCGATTGCCCTCATCTGTGCTGCTGAATGGTCAACAATGAAGATGCGAACAGCAGACATACAAGGCAACATTTTAAGCAGGTTTTCCAAAACTATCCTATAACCGGCCGTGGTTTCGTTAGGCATAAGTGCGTGAAAAATGTTACCCTAACTCCAGTAACATCTACCAACACAGCATGCCTTAGAATGAAGCCGCCGCAATTTAACTGATGTGTTGCATCTCTTAGAATGACATCCCCTCACTTGGGACAGAGTTGGAATATACCTTTTGGTACAAACATGACAAACCTTAACGCTTTCTTCCGGGGTGGAAACCTATAGCCTTCCACTTTCAGTAAATCTCGCAACTTCATAAGCTCGTTGTGATCATCTAATTTGCTGTGCCTCGTACGTAGATTAGATAAATCGTGCCGACGCATTCTAATCCCATACTTCCTGTTCACATACGTCCTCATCTCACGAGCACTCTCAAGATGGCCCATCATCTCACAAACATGCAGTTCAGCATGAATAGTCAGACGTCTATTCCTGAGATAAATATTCTGCTTATCAACCTGAAAGCCGTGCGAGTGCATCAGGTTTGCTTTCTCGATTCGATACCCATCGGTGCGATAATGGATGACTCAGGAGGCTTGGCATCTGTAATCTGCAAAACAACAATTTATCGTAACAGTTGATTGAATAAACATTACCGTTTGGAGTGTTTCGTTCGCCGTGTACAGTGTACGCATTCGCACACCGCAATTCCGTACGGGCAGCCAGGCGGCAGGTCGATTCCTCTATGCCTCTTAGCAACCCGCTGCCCCATCTCTCATGAAGTTCTTTAGCAGTTT
>QNGE01001859.1:0-50967 GCA_008508345.1 Paragonimus westermani
TGAACACACTAGCACTCCGAATGTTGTCCATCTTGGGACTTTCAGGCATTTTAAAAATGTAAGACAAAGAGACAAGATTCTCTTTTAGGGAACCAAGTGCAGTATGAATTGTTTTTAATTGGCGAGCTCTGCTTCTAGCTTAGGTACCATGACAAATAAATCCGCCGATACAATATCTACAGGAACAGAACAGTTTTTAACCTGAGGGTTGGCAACCACCAGGTTATCTTCACCCTTTTTTGACGGCAGTAACCTCAGGAGAGCCTACATAAGTGCTGGACCTGGAACCTTTGCTTTTGGGACGACCAACATCGGTTTTAGAGCTCGATATTGTGGTTTTCGCACCAGCGGATCCTGTATGTCGAGTGATTTTGGTCCCCATGTTTCGTAAATATAATTATATTCTCGGGTAGACTTGGAAGAAAGTGGAATGTGACCTGATTATATAGAATAGTAGTATCACCGACAACAATTATAAGAGAACCTTCAAATTGAATATTCACGTAGTAATCACTTGCCCTTTATGAAATCTGGACAAATGTTTCTTATGTTGAAACTGATAGATTTGATCAGGTCAAGGTTCATATGGCGTAAGATCACGCGGTACAGAGGGTTTTCCCTCGAATGCTAAGAGGCCCATTTTCAAAGACATTGTCCTCAGGCTTCCAGAGTTTGAAAACAAAAATGGCTTTTGGTAACGTCGAGAAGGTTTCTAAGTTTTATTTAACTTTATGCATATTCTTACTGGCTGCAAGTGAGTATGGGAGTTCGCTCCAAATATAAGAATATTTCACTAGGAAAAAATCCGAACGCAGATTTTCCATGATTTACAATCCACCGAATGGAGCTCCTCGTTTTCGAAGTTACAGTTTGAGGTGTGCTGCACACAGATCACAAAGTTGGCGGTCAATTTACTGCCATAAACACGATTATTTGTGGGTGTGAAGTTTAGCTTGAACAGCTTTAGCCAGACAGGATTGAGTGAAAACGTCTGGCAGCAGTCAGCAGTGGTCGGCTTCCGATATCCGATCCTTACTATGATTTTCTCGGGTTATCTCAGTTTTCATTTACCCTAAGACAAGGTTGACTTAACTTTCATTTCCTTGTTGAGCTGAAGTTCACACAACATTCCACTGAACCTACCGACCCCTGCACGCTTAATACCAACAAATGCCAAATCCCGCATCTCAGCGATAATGTTGAACGGTATTCCTAGAACGCGGTACTTTTAAAATATGGTATAACGGATTTAGCAACCCATCCTGATAACGATGATGACGTTGGTAATTTTTGCTTTCATCCACATATATATATAATGCCTTCAAATTATATGTGGGATTTTGTGCAAAGTCGTGCCAGATCTACGATTTTGGATGTAGACAGCTTAATGTGTTCTTGCCATCGCTCACTGTCCTGCAATGAGTCAGCCAGTGTGTTCAACACCGGTTTGTCTTTGTGAATAGCTAATGAATCGTATACGATGTCATGACTTTTTCTCCTGCGTACTTCAAGAGCCGTAGCATATATATCGATATGTTACACGACCAAGGTGAAAATGTGGCTGTAAACAATACGAGGCCAACTCTGGAAATAGAAAAGGGCTGTCGTCAGCAAACGGCTTGGGCGCTTTCAAGTACCTTGCGACAATAACTCTGGTACAGTGTATGCACGTGCTAGTGTTACATCCGAATTCACTGAGGCTGCCCGTTTCAGTTACGGATTGGCTTCGTCTACAAAGTTAGTGACTAGAACGGGAAACGGGTCAATAAGTTGTGCGGCCGTGATCAGTCCACTGAGGCCAGTATGATCCGATTCGAAGATGTCGCTTTATTTGCCCAAGCGAACATACGGCCTGTTGCAGACGTGCAGTGCCACCAAATACTTCTGTCCAGGGTGTGTACAATTTTGCGCAGGTCGACCAGCCTTTTATATGAGAGAGTAGGATGTGTCAGTCTCTGGTTCAAACAGGGTTTTTGTTACGATCTGCGTTCTTGGCTGACAACGCTAGTTGCTATCGCGCGTAATGCAACTTTCCTACTTGCTGAACACCGGTCCTGGTTACCCATTGATGTCTAGCTCATCAGGGATCTCGACTCCCAGACCGACTTCGGAGACGTTCGATGGTGGTTCATGGATAGTAGTCTATTTGTCTGACCCTAGTCGGCTGAAATGAACCACCATTGTTTAGTTCCCGTCAGTCCACTGATTGAACACGCTAGCTCCGCGATTACTCACAGAACACCACACGGTCATTTACAATGTCTATGCAGCTTCGTTTGAACTTCCGGAGTCGGAATCATGTTTTATAGCCACGCTCGTCTGCCGGCCTTGAGAAAGGCTGCACAAAATTTCGTATCGTACTAGTCCTTCCGATGTGTATAAGATGTCTCCTGGTGTGTTCGTATCACTTGATGGGTCGACCGAGGTGCATCTAGACGGTTGCCTACACAACGTATCACTCAAATTTGCAGTTGTTGAGTAACTGTCAACCGTTCTATCTCGATATACAGGTGTCTAGGGTTCTGGGTTTGACGAGAGCATCGAAGACGTCCTCACCTACAAGTCCAACGTCGGATTAATAGGAAATTCTGACAGACATTTACGGAGATGAAATTGTATCTGAATTTTCCGCCAAAGATAGTACCTATCTATAGCGGACTTATCGTGGTGTGGAATCCATACCTGCGCTCCTGATGTCGTGGGTTTTATGGACAGCCTGCTTGACGTGAATTCAAACAAACATGCACACACTTACCAGTTTCTGTGGTACTAGTTACGCAAGTCGGACGGCCGGTTGATTATCTGAGTTTATCCTTGAGTATTATCTGAGTGGTGCTTGAAACTATCAGTCTATTCTGCAGACAGGGGACTGATTACTTGTCTGCCGTGGAGGTCGCTAAAAATGCCTAAACAAACTACTGGTTTGTTTCCTTCCGATGTAGACTTGGAGACAAGTCGGCAAATCGTTCAGTATCGATATTCGGCAGCACTGCATAGCGGACAATTCGCCATGTAAATAAGCTCTTATTTCTGTTAAATCCAAACTTACTGGATGATGACTTGCAAGTACAACCACGAAGCGGGTGAATTTGTCATAGATTCAGGGCAATGCTTTTTCCAATTCATCCATGATGTCAGTGGATAAGCACAAACCAATTCGTCAGGACTAAGTAGCCGACTTAAGCACCACGTGACGAATATTCCTGTTCTCTATTATCCACTTTAACACCCTCTCTTGTCAGAACAACTGGAACCGCGACCAGGAACGAACAAACAAAAATAACTGTCGATAGAGAAGATCATTAATCTAACTTAAGGTGCTTCCTTTGGTAAGGCTGAGCGGAGCTGGATGACAACAGTTAATCCGCATCTGTTATAGCCACTAGGTTACACTCTTTAGTGACCTACCTTCTGCATAACAAATCCAGAAATACCAACTTCGGGGGAAGGATGGAGTGCAAATTATCGGTTAGAGACAAGAGGCTTGTGGAATCATAAAGTGACTTCACAGTTTATGAAATCGACGAGAGTCCAGATGCTAGCACACGCAACCCGCAGCCCCGTGTGACGTGTGTGAATATTTGTGCGACAAGGTTTGGTTTATATCAAAGTAATGCCGCCTGCTTTTTAGAAACATTACGAATGAAATTAGGGAACACACCAACGCATTAAACTTTAACAGTAAAGAAATGAGGAATGTCTGTGAATACCCATTGCTTACATGTAAAGTTGTCGGACGAGTTATAAATGCTCGCTGCTGGACCTTAAGTGGAACTCACTATAAAGATTACCCAGCGATAAGATTCAACACGAGGTGCTCACACTGAGAACAAGACCGCTGCTTGTGAGGTCACCACTTGAGCTTGTACTTACGCCACCCTACCAACTTATTTGACTAATTAATTTTTCAACACGCCAAGACCTTGTGGCAACTCTCATCGCCACAACGGTGGGATTACGTGCTACGTATCTACACGACGATCAGTTACACTACATGATGGTCAAACAAAGTCGTTAATGGTGACCATGAGGTCAGGCTTTGAAATTGTCCAAGGAGGACCTCAGACCTTTTACGCGTTACATCCGCACACCGACATTATATTCATAGGCTTCATCTGAATAACGCGGTTCGCTGTTGCTGAATTTATTTTGGAACCATCGTTTGGGTACGGGTGAAGAACGTATGTTCGTAGTCTAGCCGTGCTTACTTCCCAGCTCTATTTGATGAAATTGCATCAGCCCGATCGCACTGTCTGCTTAATAGATTGTCGAATACCACGCGCCAAAACATTGAGAGTCTTGGAAAATCCACTACGATGGATGCCGATGCAAAACGAACGTCTACTTATGGCTCTACACTTCGGCGTTGGAAGAGGGTAGGTGGATTGAATGCACGCAGTCCGCATAAAACACATTTGTTTACTAGCAAGAAATCTCCTGATAAATCCCTGTTAAAAATGTCTTCTGAAGGTCTGTTTGATGTTTTCATGTGTATGTGTGTAAAAGTTGGTAGGTTTACGGTAGTTAGAACATTGATCCTGAGAAGATTTTTTCCCCTTGTGAAATCCACTCCAGTTGAGCAGTATTGTGTTATCTTATTTATCCCCAGAAATATCACAGTCTGCTTTTCGGGTGTGAACATGCATCTCTAAAGGTAGTTGGAACTTCAGTCTCACGTCATATGCAGTTTAATTTTCCATCTACGAGGCTATTGGTCACATACTGTTAGGATGCACAAAGATATTGAGGGGGACCGGTCTTTCTTTTGAGCGGCTTCTGAGCTACGTGTTGAAGCCAGTTGAAAATGAAGGCCAGCGATTCACACTAGAATGATTCGCTTGGACATTTGTGTCGAGTGGATATTCAGCCATCAGAAGTGCGTAGTGAGTTACAAGTGAGAGTCATGTGCCCTCCGTATCAGTCTTAACATAGATAAGTGTGGATAAAGGCTCCTGTCCATCGGCATGCCTCACGATTTATGTTATCCCAGAAAATTTGTATCATAGGTGAATTACATGCTATCTCTGCAGCGTCAATAGTTCTACAATCCAGGAGTAAACAACCGATCATGTAGAACGCACATGTGTAGCGGCCTGGAGATGTCACTGGCCTGCCTGCTGTATGGTGTGTAAAATAGTTCCGAAACTCACAGTTGCATATTGTACCTAGGCTATTGAGAAAGCTCGCATGATGCACGCCGTCCGATTGTTTGTCTACATGTCATGTGACCGCGGCGCGAACCCAAAGGACACACGTGTCACACTCTTCCGGTTTACTCGCTCGTCGACGGTCGGTCTCTAGCCTCTCTAGCTAATTCGCGTGTCGGTGCCTTTTATAGCCCTATCAGAGACGACCTGCAAATTTCGTCGAATAAAGATTTGGCCTCTCTCCTCAACGATCTTTTGCTTTTCGCGTCTGATAATTGCGTACCTGGGGAAAACGCGACCTAGTGCGAGCACTAAATTGGTGACCCCGTTCGAATAATTTTTGTTTTCCACAGGTTTATCTTTTGTATAACTGTGAGTTGTTATTTCTTTAATACGTTTTATGTATTCATTTTTTCATGTAAAAATCGATTTATTATCCATTACGCTTCAATGGACGCTCCACCTCACGTTTTGTCAGACATTCCGGTCAGTGCGTTAGCCCTACGGTCTGCACCTTTTAGAGAAAATAATCCTAAATCGTGGTTTGCTCAGTTAGAAGCCACATTTGTGCTACAGCAGGTTAGTTCAGAGCTAACTCGTTTTCATCACGTAGTTGCGCCACTGTCATCTCACGTCATTGACGAGGTGGACGATGTTCTGGAGTTACCGGACTCCACGCAGCCATACGAACAACTTAAAGCGGTCGTAATTAAGCGCATTGGTTTGTTCGATCGCCAACGTATTTCTCAGCTTCTGAGTGCGACCGAGCTCGGTGACCGTAAACCATCGCAGCTCCTTCTTCACATGCAGAGGTTAGCTGGGACGACACACATAGAAGAGGTTCATTTCGGGGAGATATGGCTACAGCGTTTGCCTAAGGATATGCAGAACATTCTTAGCGCAAACCCATCAGCAACCTTGTCAACCTTGGCTGATGTCGCCGACTGGATCGGGGAAGCATACGTAGCCGCGGTTTCCCAGCTCGCTTCGTATAGTCAGGGCGCAATTGCAACTCTAACTGCTCAAGTTGCCACCCTAACTAGACAACTTCAGGCTTTAACGACGCTTCGTTCGAGATCACGTTTGACTATCACCATCCAACATCACAGTAGCCACGCAGGGTCACGTGCTTCTCGTCAGCCGCCACCGAACGCTAATCCGGATCACTGCTGGTATCACCAGCAATTTGGCAACAAAGCCCGACGCTGCCGACAGCCTTATACCTTTGGTCCAGTCAGCAAACAGGGCAGCCAGATCCACATGGTTAACGACCTAACTGGCCCGCCTGGTCGCCTGTTCTTTCTAAAATATCACGAGTCGGGGCTTCGCCATCTTATCGACACAGGTACCGAGCTCAGCGTGATCCCACCTGAGACCCACGACTCAAACAGGTCATCTATTTTGAATTTTTGCGCGGCCAACGGAAGCACCATAAAAGTGTTTGATCAGCGCTCTCGTACGCTTAATTTAGGTCTCCGAAGGCCCTTCCGCTGGATCTTCACGGATGCCGACGTCTAAATGGAGATTATCGGCATCGACCTCCTCCAGCACTTCGACCTTTTGGTAGATTCCAGACGACACCTTCTAGTCGACCAAACGGAAAAGCTTACGATTACAGGGATTTTGACCGATAAGTTATCAATCACTTCCGTATATCGAAGCTCTTCAAAGCTAAACTCCTTTAGTTTCCTAATCGATAAGTATCCGACTGTTTTTCGACAGTCTTCATCTCTGCCTGCAGTCAGGGGTTCCACGAGGCACCACCTAGTCAAGACAGGCCCACCGGTGTTCGCCAAGGCTCGCAAGTTGACACCATACAAGCTCAAGGTAGCCCGCGCGGAGTTTAAGTACATGCTCGAGCTCGGAATCATTCGCCCGTCCAGTAGCCCTTGGGCCTCTTTACTCCACATGGCCCCTAAAGCGTTGAGCGATCAGCGCCCATGCGGAGATTATCTTCTGCTCAACAACGTCACAATACCCAACAGGTACCCAATTTCGCACATACAGGACATCACGGCTAGCCTTCATGGTACCCGTGGTTTCTCAAAAATCGATCTGGTGAGCGCATACCACCAGATACCGGTAGCGGATGAGGATGTTGCCAAAACAGGTTATTCGATTTCCTACGTTTGCCGTTTGGTTTGCGAATTGCTGCACAAACGTTTCAAAGTTTCATTGAAGACGTCACACGGGGTCTGGATTTCGTCCACCCCTACATCGATGGCCTATTAGTTGCAAGCGCTTCTGAAAAAGAACACCAGGTTCTTTTGCGGCAGCTCTTCGACAGATTAGCAACTTTTGGCATACCGATTAACGCGGAAAAGTGCGTTTTGGACAGCCAGCAATAGAATTTTTGGGCATCAGATTGGTTAGCACGGTATTCGACAATTAACCGATAAGGTAGAAGTAATCCGTTATTTTTCCCGTCCAACTACCCTCGCTGCTATTCGTTGATATAACGGGATGGTCAACTACTATAAGCGGCTTATTCAACACTGCGCTCAGCTTATGCAGCTTTTAAGTGATTTACTCCGCGGTCGTGTCAACGGAGTCGTACAGTTACCAGAGACAACTATCAAATCGTTCCATAAAATTAAGGATGCATTAGTCACCGCCGTTATGGTGCACCACTTCAACTCAGCCGCGGAAATAGATGCAGCTTTTGATGCGTCAGACACCGCAGCCGGCGCCGTACTTCAACCGTCCATCGATGAACCGTGGAAACCGCCCGCTTTCTTTTCCAGACGTTTACTCCCGGCTGAAACAAGGTGTAACACGTTTGGTCGTGAATTATTAGCAGTCTACTCGGTCGTTCGTCACTTCCGACATGCCCTCGGCGGAAACCAGTTTGTGATATTCACCGACCATGAACCGTTGGTTTCTGCCTTCCGCAGTAGGTCTGGAAGACATTCGCCCCGCGAAGTTCGACATTTGGACTCCGTATCCCAGTTTACGTCTGATGTACGCCACGTTTCTGGCAGCGTTAACGTTGTGGCTGACTCTTTATCACGAGTGTAGGCAATAGCTGGTCAGGATTTAATTGACTTGAACACCACGGCCAACGCACAACATTCAGAAAATTATTTCCGCGTTCTCTGCCAACCATCAACTCTACGTCTGACCAAACAACCCTTGCCAGCGTCTTCAGGCACTATCCTTTGCGATACCTTTATTGGATATTCACGTCCAGTAGTTTCTATTCTTTTCCTACAAGGCGTGTTCGACACGTTACACAACATCACCCATCCTGGCATCCCGGCCACAGCCTAGCTCATTTCCAATAGGTACGTCTGGCCTGGTATGCAAAAGGATCTTCGCATGTGAGCACGATCTTGCCTAGCTTGTCAAAAAGCTAAGGTTCATCGCCACATGTCGACCCCGATTGGCCGATTCGTTTCGACTACGTCTCAACTTGCACACCTTCACGTCGACATTATAGGTCCTTTGCCAACTTTCAAAGGCACGAAATATCCCTTGACGATGGTAGATCATTTCACATAGTGGCTAGAGGCCGTTCCCTTACCCGACGTCCGTTCTGAGACTGTAGCACACGCATTCGTTAAGCGTTGGGTAGCATATCATGGTTGCGCGGCCACGGTTACGACCGACCGTGCCCTCAATTCGAGAGCAGTTCCTTTGCGGGAACAGTGAGCGCTTGGGTGTCATCGCACGCGGACTACGGCGTGCGATCCGGCTGCAAACTGCATGGTCGAAGGCTTCCACCGGCAACTAAAAGCAGCCCTCGTAGCGGTCGACGCAATCCGTTGGACAGAAGCCTTGCCAGTGGTTTTACTCGGCATCCGCGCCGCCCTTTAGGCCGACCTTCACGCTTCCAGCACCGAACTCTTGTACGGCCAACCATTGCGTCTTCCTGGCGATTACTTCCCATCCACCATCGACGCCCTTCGATATAATGTTTCTTACGCCAAACAGCTGGCTTCGCACATGCGCCGCCTCCGAGTCACGGACACACGAAAACAAAGCCGCGAAGTGTTTGTTCCCAAAGACCTCCACGAATGCACGCATGTGTTTGTGTGCGTGGATAGTTCACGACGCTCGCTCAAGCGACCTTACGAAGGTCTTTTCAGAGTACTTCAACGAAAGGATCGTTGTTACCTGCTTGAGCGTGAAGGTAATCCGGATGCGGTTGGCTTCAATCGTTTGAAACCTGCCTACTTCGAAAGACGGGGAAAGCCCTCAATGCTCCTCCGCAGCCCCTGTCCACGCCGGCAGCTGTTTCTGAACAGCCTTGCCCAAACGCATCGTTCTCAGCAGAGATCACGACTTAGCCAATGACACCAGCACGCGCTGTAACGCGTTCGGGTCGAAGGGTGCATTGGCCGAAACGCCTCATAGAGGAGTGGTGTTCGCCAAACATCGTTTTTATCCCCGTCATAACAAAATATCGCAAACTGTTTTTGAAAAATACAAGAATCGTTTCCAAAACAAAAACAATTGCGTTTGCCCGCGTTGTTTTCTCTGTCGAGTGTTCGTATTCGCTGTGTAATTTGGTTACGTACGTCATTTACTTCTGTACTGATACTCAGTCAGTTTCGCTTTATTTTCTGTCGTATGTCTCATTCGACGCTGGCATGACGTATGTGGCATCACCGATCACGATCATTCCTGATTTCGCATTGAATGTCGTGCTTGAATGTTCCGTGGATGCCTCGCCTCGAACATTCATATTTTTAATGATTGTTTCCACACGATTAAGGGAGGATACTCGAGGAGGAGCTCGCTAGGAACTGTGAGCATTAGTGCTCCTCCACATGCGGCGTCTGGGAGTTATCGTACCAATCGCAGGCTGTTTGGATATCAGCTAGTAGGCTTTGAAACAGATCAGGCCAAGAGTGAGTGGCCCCAGTTATCCTCATCAGGATAGAAGGGTTGTTTACACAATACCCTCCTAAGGGGGAGCTGTAAAGCGTCCTAGAGATTTCACTGGCCTGCCTGCTGTATGGTGTGTAAAATAGTTCCGAAACTCACAGTTGCATATTGTACCTAGGCTATTGAGAAAGCTCGCATGATGCACGCCGTCCGATTGTTTGTCTACATGTCATGTGACCGCGGCGCGAACCCAAAGGACACACGTGTCACACTCTTCCGGTTTACTCGCTCGTCGACGGTCGGTCTCTAGCCTCTCTAGCTAATTCGCGTGTCGGTGCCTTTTATAGCCCTATCAGAGACGACCTGCAAATTTCGTCGAATAAAGATTTGGCCTCTCTTCTCAACGACCTTTTACTTTTCGCGTCTGATAATTGCGTACCTGGGGAAAACGCGTCTTAGTGCGACGAGCACTAAACATGTATACAATCAGTGAAAGTTAGTTGTTATTATTCCCACTATGTCGCGGAACTTCGCGCTAAACCAGTTTTCAAAGTACGCGAATCAGTCCTGTGAACAAGACGTACTTGATCGTGCGGAGATCGTCAAGCGATTTCGGAAGATGAAATACACAATTGAGTGTTCTTTATCTGGGAAGCGAATCTCAATTCAGCATAATCAAGAAAGTCCAGCATTGTTCGCTCGAACCAGCTTGGAAGGAGATGTTTGTTTGTCCTCTTCATTATTACTTTGGGCCGTTGCTAGAAGCGGATAGATAACAAGTGATCATGACAACGCAGTGGCAAGGTGTGTCTCTTGGTAAAGCACTGTCTGATGCGTGAAGGTGATACTGATATGTACTTCGTAAGGCCCCGGTATGCCATGGCATGAAGATTAATGATGGATTTTGGTTTGGTGCACTGCAACAGCTTTACTTAATTTTATACTGATCTATTATTCTGTTTACTGCCATGCAATCAACGGTTTTCCTAGTTAAAAGTTCACCTCCTGGTGTGTAATAAGAAATGGTTTCGCTTGGTTCGATATTCTTTTCGCCACCTTTTGTAGTTATTGCTGACCAACCTTGACGCTTCCTTATGGATCAGCTTCCACATAGAGCCAGTGTGCCTACTGGTTGAAGATTTTTATGCAAAATACGAATAGTATACGAATAGTGTACGAATAGTGTCAGACAGGTCGTGCATCCTGTTCCACAAGTATTCAACCAGTTGAATGAGAATTACACAACGTTACGAGCAGACATGAACACTCCAGGTTTCGACCATCTCAAGCAGCAGACCATGGGACTAGATTGCTCGACTGGCCATACAGTACCTAATAATGATCCCATTGTGAAACATCTCAACCTTAGAAGAATTCCAACTGGCGACAGTAACACCACTTCCAGATACTACGTGTGTACTATCAGCTAAGTTACGAATCTAATATCTTTTATTCTGCTCTGCGGTGTTGGATGTGCTTTGTAACTTTCCAGGGGTAAGATAATATTCATTTATTCATTTAATCGGGGAAAAATTTCAGGAGGTTGTTGACTCTCGCGTAAAACTGAGAGTCACAATATTGTGGAACATGAAATCAGGATATGTGTTTTTAACCTTGAGGCAATGTTGTATGGTAAGATTACAGTAGAGGAGTCCAGTTGAAGCAGTCTGAGGCCACGGTTTTGAACAGTAACTTCTAGAAGGTTTTGGATGTATTATTTGTTTAATGATGTTTACTCATACGTCTGACGACAATGCCACGTGGGCAATCGTTAGACAAGAAGACAGGTTTTGACAGTTAGATCCATCAGGTCCACTGATCTGAGCCATCGGATTGCATGAGGTTTGGTGGCTGCCTCGCGTACAACTAATATTTCATTATATATATGTCCACACACAATTCACCGTAACTTCAACCCATTTAAGTAAGCTGTGAATTGAGCAATGACTTGTCACAAGAGATAGAGGGCATCCATTATATTTATTTGGGAAGTGTATAACGTATTCGTTGAACAGGCTGGACATCCGTTGTCAAATCTGACGTCTGGCTAGATAACGATAGTTTTAAGCGAATCGACGTTGAACGGTTTATACTAAACATAAATCCCGTAAACATGTTCCAACTTACTCTAGTCATTCCACGGTTTCGTGCGGTTCACTTTTAATGTCCATCGTCGGCGTAATCTTGTTGATTGCAAGGATGGTGTTGGGGATGATACAGTGGGTAGTCAATTGCTCTAACACATGGTCAGCACAGTCGAGGAAAGTAGTCAAAATACACCGGATGTAAACGTTCAAGAAAGGTCTGGCAAGATGCGCACGACCACGCACCGGTTTAGAAATCTTAGTCACTAACACGTTGGTCATTGAAAAGAGGGATCCATCAGACAATCTTGGAGCCAAATGTTTCCGACGGGCGCTGACATATCTGCTAGTTATTGCCAACACTGACGCACTCCAAATGAAACAGAACTCGAAACCAATTATTCTGTCCGGAATGAGTGGTTAGACTAGTTATTTCATCTAGAATCCACTGTCGGATTACACGAGTATCAAACAAACTAATATGGTAACCTGCGGTCTAAATTCGTTGTGGCTTTACCGAGGATTTATTTAAAAGTGAGCATCAGCACAACACATAATATGTTTTCGCATATCCGTTCTGTTTACGGTTCTGATATACTGAATTCTCCTGAACTTATTGAATAAATGGACTTCTGAATTTGAGGTGGATCATTTTTATCTTTCCAGCCTAGAGCACAATTTATAGTTGGGCCTCACAGTCCAGTCCCATATGTTGTGATGACAACCGTCCACTGGAACTGGAACATCTTCAGAGACCCAGGACAAGTGAACTGGTGAATTCTCTGTATTGTCAACCCTGGCAGTTGTAATTTAAAATGCGGATGGAAGAATATGGCTTTTTTCAGACTACTACACAGGTCTAAGTGATATAAGTAACAGGCAGATGTATACTCGATGAAATCGTTGGAGCGTGTTTGGTGTGTTCGTAGAAAGCTGATCCCAAACCTGTCCTTACTTGTTGTTGCTGCGTGCAGTAGAAAATAGAGGTAATTATTGGTACCACAACTGTACTAAAAATGTCCGCTTTCTTCATTTTGTAATTATCATTGTTTACCTTTTTGAACTTTCCTTATTGGTACCGTTTAACACGCTCTCACGCCATCTGCACCCGATGGTTTTGGCGAGCTCATTTCCGGTTGACCCGTTCGAGGAATAGGGTTTGGTTACTCCATTCTGATTGCTTTTTTTCTGAATAACCTGTACATCCGGTCAATTCACATGCACGGCGAGAAAGCACTTTTACTGTACTCTCGTCAGACTGTACCGTACGAAGTTTAATCAGATTGATAGACTTTTCTCACAATTTTCAACTCACAATACAGTCCACTTAACCCGACCGTCCGAATAATCTTTACTGCAGTTGTTGAGTATTCGTTGCTGAGTGAGTTATCCTAAATTGACCGGAGCTATTTAACAGTTACTCATTTGTGCCAGACTAAGACATAGAATTTGACTTCTGTATGGTATTTGCATGATTGCATCCTTCACATAATGTGCGAATGTAACATGTAACTTTGTACTTACTATCGACACAATACAACGTTACGGAGCCATATACTGAGTGTAATTGGCGTTTTTCTGCATCAAGTCAGTGGATGAGTATTATTTCTGAGAATTAATGAAGAACACTTCTCTGGTTTGTGCGGAGCTCTCATACAAACTGCACACCAAAAGGAAGTACAAACATTTTCTGGAGGAAGTCAATGTTCGTTTCTCCACCGATGTTTCGCATCGCTATTGGTAAGAAATATGTGGTACGGCAACTAACTCATTTAGTTTGTCAATCCATTAGAAATTTAATCGCGAAATTTCATGAAATCACGACTCAAATCACGATTTCTCAAATCCCCTCCTTCTTGTGCAGTAGTATGTTGGTTAGTTCTTTTTGTGTTGTTTTTAGGACTTGGCAAAATTCCATTCAGTTATGTAAACAAATCGAGTAAGTACACGTTGGAAAAGATGTTACACGTGATCGAGCCTACCTGTCTGTCTTGGTAAGTGCGACTACGCAATCTGCATTTCATTTTAACCACAGTTCAAGGATGATGTGTGATGACGATCCGAATGGGGTAGCGTATGGTTGCCAAAGCTAGGACGACCCCTCTTCTCTTCAACTAGCACCGGTGTCGTGTATGGCTAGGTGAGCAATGTTTCCATGCTCCAGGGCTTCCTCATTTATCAGGTTTCGGTCGACACTTCTCGTCTAGGCCAAAGGCGTTCGGCATCGTCTGGATGTTCCATGTTGATCGTTCGACAAACACGTGGTTACTGTTATAGTACCTAAGGTTTTCAAGCTTACGTGAAACGCACTGTGAAGAAGGATTGCAAATCTAGTTGATGTCCTCTCCAACCCCAGTGCATTGAAAAAGTTATTCGGTGCTTTTGCTATTCTAATTGCTGCAAAATTCTCATTACACACTAAAGTGCCAACTTCGGGTCATATTGCGGACGTCTCCTCAACGGATTCCCGAAGTGATAGCTGGTTGGTAGGAGGTATTCTTAAAAAGCCCCCGAGTAAATCGAATGTCAGTGAACCATATACATTTGCATATCGCTCTGCGTATAATTTCAAGTTAACTCTACTCGAAGTTTCTTCGATTTGGTCATCGCCGCTGTAAAGCCGATTATACGAAAACGAACGAAACTGTACGCAGTACACTGATATTAAGTGAACGACCTAGTTTTCATACTGCAATCTCACCGGTTTTGCCAGGTAGCTTAAACTATTCTGACGAACACACTGTGTGTGACTGAAAAGGATCACCCGAATCTACAAGTTTGGTACGATTTACAGCTGGTCATGAGCCAAAAACATTATCCTCTGATATGCTCGACTTTCACAGGGGACTAGTTGTGATCATCTCGCGCACACCGTCATCCCAATCTCAGATGTACACATGTAAAAATTATTCGCTTCAAGCGTTTGACTGAACGTTTTGCTAAAAAGTCTTCAGAATAATGATGAGTTGTTCGGGATATGGTTTATTTTCAAGTTGAACATCATTCATATTTGATCGCAGCCTTCGCATTCAGATTGACTTTTCGGCCAACCACTTCCGGAAAGAATCACTAGAGTTGAGTTTCTCTCTCACTAGAGCTCATCAGTAGTGCATACCCTTGCCACGGCTGAAAGTTGGTTGCTCGTTCTGGGATTGTCTTACAGATACACATTTCCAAGT
This sequence comes from Paragonimus westermani, assembly GCA_008508345.1. Taxonomy (NCBI): domain Eukaryota; kingdom Metazoa; phylum Platyhelminthes; class Trematoda; order Plagiorchiida; family Troglotrematidae; genus Paragonimus; species Paragonimus westermani. The sequence continues at coordinate 15,241 of QNGE01001859.1, forward strand.
GTGGTTCACGAAAACAACCATTGTATGGTTAATGTCCTTGGTGCACTTACGTCAGGTGCTGTTTGAATGTAACTACTCCAGTGCATGACGAGATATCTGGCTTTCCAGTTATGAAGTGCACTAATTCGGAAAAGTATTCTTTTTGTCAAAATGTAGAATACTGAAATATCTACGAAACCTCCATTAGGACACCTCGTTGTGAAAGTACAACAAAAGTAAATTTGCGACTGGGAAAAGGCGTGTATGGTATCAACATGTGTGGAAGCGTTCAAGCCAACTTGAAAACACAACGCGCAGTGAATATTCAGTGTAGAAATGGTACAAAAACTGCATAGTTTCCTTCCTGTCCCTGGTTCTTTCGCAAGCTGATCTCGAACGCCAAGTTTTACAGTGGAGCAGCAACGTAGACAGTTCCAATCCCAATGCCGGCTTTTCAAAGAACTGAACTGAGCGCAGCAGTTTTCACCCAAAACCCCAGTCCTATTCAACCACGTATGCACAGTCCACGAAACTCTATGAACACTCCATTTCACTGATTCTGAACGCACATCACAAACCTTATGCTTATTTTAAGCAACCGCTTCCAGTTGACAGGACAACTGTTCCCACAATTATGACTATCAGTGGCTAGACATTACAAACTTGCGTGCCGGATGGTACAAATTTATTCTGATCCTCAAGCCAGACTTCCTGGCGTCCGGAAACATCGATGAGGACTAAACGGTAGCTGATAACTGGGCGTGATCGTCACGTTAGATTACTTCCTACGATTTGCGTTAACGTTCGCACAATACGTCACCAGACTTACAACAGCACGTGGAAAATATCATGATCTCAGGTAAATATATTTGCCGAACACTGCAAGTATACCTACATGATATTACACAGGTGGACCACATTGTGATGAAATTGGTTGGAAAGTATTCTTGTTAATACATATATATATATCACATTCAGTGTTTCATATTTGTCTAGCACGTCAATGAGAACAAAGACAAAGGTTGATGGATTTGGTCGACTGATTCGTTTCTGTCACACGAGTAATAAAATTCAAGTACTTGTTATACACATTAATCACTCTAGCCTCCTTGGTTGACTTAACTTTCAAACATACCCAGTACGGCTCATGCGTCTTTACTCACACAATTGTAATGGGTATAGTTGAGGAAACCCAATGGGACGAAGTGGTCTGGTCATTCAGCGAGAACCTGAAGTTCACTGCTCATCTGGCAGAGGTGAACGAATTGACCAGATTCATCCGCATTTATGTCATTATACTCATCACCTTAATGGGCATAAATTTTTAGTGAACTGGACACATTCACTTGCATGAGATATTTATGTGATGATGTAAGTCAATAGCTATTTATAGCACGCGGAACTGAACTTGCAGACGACAAGTGCCCCACCGGTTACAAACTTAAGAAGTGCTTCCTGTAGCATTCACCGATTTCACCTACTTTTTACCTTACTGACAATTTTTCAGGTACATATTTATGTCAGTGTTAATATACGTTATGCTGCCATATGGAAAGATGAGGCAACTTTCAAGAGAAAACTTGCATTGTATCACTCTAACTAGAAAACATCAACACTGTGTGACTTTATAGGTTAAAACTTGAGAAATGAAGGCGACTTTAACTAAACGAGTATCAAACGAAGAAGCTGATGAGGTAAACTTGCTGACAGACTGAAACGGAATAGAAACTTTACGCAGAGGTTTGCAAGCACTACGGCCTGTTCTTGTTAAAGTTGAGCAAATGTCAACGTCTGTTTGCTTCCATACACAAAATAGGTGTGTGTTGGGGCACTGCATACTGGCGTTCCAACTAAATGATAGCACAAAACATACGACAACTCGATGATCCACTGTGAATAAAACATGGACGTCAGTAACGACGGACCGCGGGGCCTTCTCACTCCTCATTTGCACTGTCCCTACTAAGGCGGAATTGAGGACGTTTGTGCCAAAAGTTATTCCGCGAGGCAACCAACAACATTCCTTTTTGTGTCGATCGTGTTGAAATCTGAGCGAAGCGATCAAATTGGTGCACTGTAAATAAATGCATTCTCGTGTATTTTCACGTTTACCAATCACGGCTCTAGTCATCACGAAAGCATTGCAGCTGGTACGGTTTAACGTTGGTTTAAATTCCATGGAAAACAAAACGACGGAATAATAGGTGGCTGTTTCTGCGGCGAGTATCGGTGGGAGAATCTTTCTTCTAATAGCTTCGACTGTAGAGAAACAAATTGCGAGGTGATCTACTCATGACAGTCTTACTTCACGGATATTTCTCCTGAATTCACATTAGAGTTGAATGACGAATAAACTGTAGTAAGTCAACCAGTTCATCAAACCTCAGAGTTACGCAGAAGTTACGCTATTTACTAATTCCAACAAAGACACGCTAAATGCTCTTAACGATTTTCATTGAACGAGCACTTCACGAATTTCCCGAGGGGTAACTGAGTAGGTGTGAATAGTACAACATAATAACTCCAAAGTCCGTCTACAGGCATTTTCGCCAGCGCATTTTGTCCCCCTATTTGGTGAGTCTGTTCGTTGTTGTAGAGTAGTTGTACACCATGTCTCATTATTCGTACTGGTCACATTGTTTTATTGTTTGATTGTTGGAGTCAACCGGATTCTCACATTTAGTAGGCCACTCCACATTTTCATTTTTAACTTATCACTCGCCGCCGAAAGTTTTCCATGCTCGACGAAGATACCAAGCCCTCAGATTTGCATACGACAGACACTCTAGCCGTTCCTTCGTTCACGGAGGCTAATTTGCTGCTGTCACTCGTCTATCTTGAAGCCAAGTCTGTCAACAACCGAATTTATTCTAACCAGGCGAAGTCCAGCCCATTGGTGTCTAGGCTGGCAGAGGAATTCACATTGCAGTTATCTGAAGTCCTTCTTACTCAGCGCGTGAAACAACTCCGCGACACCCTTAAGAGAGGCGCACTCAATCGGGTAACCCTGTCAGAGAAGACCCGTCCACGACAGCGTTTCGGTGATTTACAACCAGGTGGCAATTGCTTGTTCACGCTCCGACGTGAGATGCGGCAGCTTTTTGGGGGCTCCAAACCAATAAGTCGCTTCTACGAGGGCTACAGATGCACAGGCTACTGGATACAGTCCAACTTATTGTGTCCTTAGCCAGCTCCTAACTGCTGTCGGAATCTGCCGCGATCGCCAACCAGGTGTTCGAACGTTCCCTGAACAACGTCAGCACTCCCAGAGTGAGTGCCACCCCGACCAAATCAGCTGCGATCTTGCGGAGTTCAAGGTCTTATAGGCAGACTTAGATGCTCTGCGCACGAAATCAAGCAAATTGACGATCAGCCCTCCTCAAAACCGATCCTCTTGGCGGCGTCCATCCAGCGGGTTCTCCTTGAACGTAACTCACAACCCCTCAAAGTCTACTGTTGGTACCATGAACGGTATGACGCTGGAGACACCAGGTGTACAAAACCTTCATACCTTCCTCCATCGCTTCAAAAAATTGGACCAGCGACGCATCCATCACTAGCCAATTAATGTCCAAATGGGACCCCTTCGCAGGAACTGCATAGCTGGTGGACACAGGAGTGCAGGTCAGCACGTCGGCACGTCCGAAGATGTCACAATCGGGCGCTCCTCATCAACCCGCTCCAAAATATTTGAAAAGGAAATAAAGGTGCACATAATTGAGCCCTTGAGGTCACAGAATCATATAAAACTTTCACAGTACGGTTTCCCCAATAGGCGCTCTCGTATGATAAGTTACCTGGAACTCTCAAACCATATATCGATGTCCGTCGACGCAGAATATGCCGTAATTATCATAGTCTCAGACGTGCAAAAGACTTTTGGTCGCGTGACTTATAGCGCCCTTCGATCAAATTAGCATCTTCTTAACATACGGGGTGAGAATTTACCCATCTTCTTGCTCAAATTGTTCAATCTAACATTTTCTTCCAGCACCTTCCAACTCGAAACATTGAGTTCCATTCAATAACTTCATCAGCGCAGAAAGGAGACATACATTACTCGAAGCCCTGCGTCATCGATTGCCAGACACATCATGATAACAGGTCACCAGGTGGTCCCACTTAACTCATTCAAAATATTTTTACGTCAGCAGAACCCGAAGCTACTGGCCTTTAGCGAAGCCATGCTGATTAGAGCTCACCAGCCGGCGCTGTGTGCACAAAAGTGGGTGAAGCAACCTATAGGGTTGCCATGGTGGTGATAACATAATACGTGGTGTGATTGTATGCGTGTCCATACCCTGTCTAACTCTAATTGTCTGTCATATATAACCTTCCACCTCATTGGAAAAAGCCAGTTATTATGCCTCACCATAAGAGTGGTCCAAGCAGGACGTTAGTAATTATCGTCCCACCAACCTCACATCAGTTCGCTCGAGAATGTTAGAAAGAAAGATAAAGTGGCTCATAGTCGAGCTCTTATGGACTCATGAAAGCCACTTGATCAAAATAGCATCATCTGACAGTAAAGAACCCCTGTAAAGATGGCTTCCATCATACCTCGAAGGCCCACTCAGACAGTGTAGCGGAAAGGCATCCAATAAAGCACAATCTTTATTGTTCAATGCGCTAGTCCGCATGCCACAAGCGCGCTCGCGTTAATTAGTCATCATTCCGGACCAAAACACCCCCAGGTTTCCGCTCACGCATCGTGTGCAATCCTGCTTGGATTATGTGCCTGATCGGTGCCGTCTATCCGGGGGTTTTCTGCCTGCCATTTTTCGCCTGTTGGTCCGATTTTGTTGGGCAACAGCTCGTTCGGTCGCTCTTGTTCTCCTCCATCTAACTCCACTGGTTTCTAAACATAGCCCCGACCACTTTGCGATATTCCTGCGAATGTTGGAATAACCGCGCCTCCGATCTCGTCGTCCCTTCTCTTCCCCCTGCCATTTCTCGCCCGTTGGTCCGATCCAGTCGGGCGATGGCTCATCCGGTCACCCCCGCTGTCCCCGATCCACTCGTTGTGGGGCTTTGGACGTGCTTCCCTCCAGCGTCGAGGTATTCCGCCGAGTGTTGGAATACCCACACCTCCGGCCTGAATATCCACCGCAATAGGAGAGCACTGCTCAACGTCAAAACCAGTGACTAGTGTAATGAATCAAAGGGGCGTTCTGGGACCGTTGCTTTCTCTCATGTACATAAATAACGCATGCGATGTCATTAAACATGGCGAGCCATTTCTGTTTGCTGACGATACCAAAGTCGTTGACACATTGCTCCAGCCCAGTAACGTCGCTTTCTGTCCATATGATATACAACAACAGCTGTAATGCAAAACCTGGGTTACGACACTCTAAGCGACTAACTCGAACATAGTTACTTATGGTTGAATATTACCCAACGGTTCCCTCTCACTCAAAGGACAACAGGTTATATCAAAAGGACTTTCAGTCTACAAGCTGCAGGGCTGACGCTTCACGAAATGTGTGCTCAGCCTCAACTTGAATATTGCACATTCATCTACTGCTATCTACGCAATTCTGGTACGCTTATGTTAGGGAACCTTCAATCATCATCTACCAGAAGCTTATTAGGATACTCTCCTATATTTTTCCATAGACAACGTTGTTAAATACTCAGTATTGATCCACTTCGGTTATGAAGACCAAAGTATTTGTCCCACTGCATGCTAACGAAACCGTTGTAAAATCCACATCATTTCATTCGTGTGTATGCATTAACCAGGCTGCTGAAAAATGCAAAATTCACGTTCATTTTACATCCAGAATTATGACCCTATATGAGATGTATACCTAGAACACGCATATTTCACGAGGCCTGTTGTAAAATTTGACGTTTCGGATCAAGGCATTTTTATTTGGCCCCATCACATGTCCTATTTCCGCTAGCTGGAAGTTCTTCATTGGTCCGTTCCGCGCGCTACACGCAGCACGTCCGTTGGCTGTACAATCGCTTTTTCTCGGTCATGTCAATAAACGTAATATTGCGCTGTTTGTTGTCTTCTGAATTATAGCTATTTGGGTAACCCACCATATCAGGGAGATTCACCCACAAACTGGTTAGCCCGACGAAAATATTATCGCTGAAATTTGGCTGGTTATATCTATTCGGCGATCCGGCCTATTTCACCTTCGTAGTTTCGTTTCATGCCAAGTGGTGAACGAGTTCCTTGTTGTAAATCATTATTACTGCTATCATTTTACGATACCGCGTTAATTTTTCTCAATGATTGCACTGTCATATTGGTGAAATACTACGTCTGACTGAATCTTTTTACCCACTGGTACGTTTTATACTTCCTTATTTTACGTACTGTAAACTGTTGTGTGTTACCATGTCTGGCGAAGACATCAAGCTACTGGATTATCATACTGTCGACGCAGTTACCTTAACAGTTCCCGCATTTCTAGAGATGGACCTGCTACAGTGGTTTGTCTATCCTGAAACCGAGTTCGCAAACAACGGAATTTCGTCCGATCAGGCGAGGTTCAGCCAGTTGGTGTCTAGGCTTCAGAAGGAAGTTATATTGAAACTCCATGACGTCCTCTTTATTGAACCTGCGAACCATCGCTATGACACCCTTTATAAGGCCGTGATCAAGCGGGTAATCCCGTCTGAGAAGACCCGTTTGCAGCAGCTTTTCTGTGGGTTAAAGTTGAGCGACAAGCGCCCCTCTACCCTGCTTCGTGAGATGCAACAGCTTCTTGGTGTCTCTCACATGGATGAGTTTCTTTTGCGACAGATTTGGATGCAGAGGCTGCTGAAAGTAGCCCGCTCGCAACCGTTCTCAGAAACTGCCGAGATCACCGACCAAGTGGTCGAGCGTTTCCAGCCCTTCTTGCGTAATTCCAGTGGTTTCAGACTAACCACCATCCCTGCCACATTAGCAGCGGAACAGCCTGTAGGTTCACACTCAACCAACTTTACAGGGGTCAGGACATTATTAGCAGAAGTAGCCGCTTTGTGCAGGGACTTAGACAAATTGATGATTGGCCGTTTCCGAAATCGGTTCCCACGACGTCATCGTGCCATCAGGTCGCCACGTCGATGTAACTCACAGCACCCTAAAGGCTTCTGCCGGTATTATGAACGTTACAGTGGTGAAGCCATCAAATATACAACACCTCGATCTTTCCCTTCCCCGCTTCAGAGCAACCGAACTGTCGACGTGTAATGGCGACTGACGTTACCGGCACATCCACTCCCAGTCGCCTTATGTTCATCCGGGACCTCTCCACAGGGACCGCATTCCGGATGGACAAAAGAGCGCAGGTTAGCGCATTCCCCAAACTCTCTCCCAGGCAACACAGTCAGCGCTCTTCATCTCCGTGCCGCCAATGGCACTATTATCCAGAATATTGGCCAGCGTTCTCTGACGTTAGATTTGGGTCTCCGACGAAACTTCCGTTGGATTTCCGTCACTGTTGCCGTTCCGTTTGTTATAATCGGCATCGATTTTCTTCGACATTCCGGCCTTTTGGCCGATACGCGATGCCGGAAGCTAATAGATGCTGTTACACAATTTAGCATCGACGGCAACCGCACGACTGTCGCAGCTATCATTCCTCTTTACGCAGCACCGGTTACCCCACCGTATTTTGAGGAACTTTTTCAACAGTTCCCATATTTGGTCTAAATTTCAAACGTCGTGCCAGCTACGACCTGCAATGTCACACAGCACGTCAGAACTAAGGACCCACCCGTATCTGCTGGGCGCCGCAGGTTGGCTCCTGAGAAGCTTAAACTCGCTAGGGCAGAGTTCAAACACATGCTCGAGTTCGGGATTATTTGCCCGTCCGTTAGTTATTGGGCCCCTTCGGTGACTACCGTCGTCTTAGTAGATTTACAATCCACGATCAGTATCCTATTCCGCACATGCAAGTTCTTGCGACCTGCCTAACGGGCAACAACACCTTCAGCAAAATTAACTTAGTCCGTGCCTATCGCCAAATTCCAGTGGCGGCCAAAGATATACCCAAGACAGCTGTGATTACTCCATTTGGCCTTTTCGAGTTTCTACGAATGCCATTTGGATTGATCAGCGCCGCCCAGACGTTTCAGCGTTTATGTACGGAGTCACCCGTGCTCTGGATTCCGTTTATCCCTACCTCGACGACATCCTGATTGCCAGCTCTTCTGAAAAGGATCACCTTCCGCATCTACGTAGTTTATTTGAACGGCTGACTAGTTGCAGCGTCACGATCAACCCAACAAAATGCTGGCTGTACGGTTCCTTGTTCTCGGTCATGGCAATACACGTAATAATGCGCTGTTTGTTGTCTTCTGAATTATTGCTATTTAGGGTTACTCACCATACCTGGAGTGAAACTTTGTGAGAGGTTTTGGAATTTCGAGTCTTTCCTCGTTGAAGGCGGCTTATTTTGATACATTTTTCACTCTAGTTATATCACATATTGACAAGACAACCAGAAGATGCATGTGGACATATTCGAGAGTGAGTTTTCTTTCGTACGCGAACGACTGGAAAAATCCGATGAAATGAATGTAATCTGGAGTTTTAGTAAAATGGTACAGATGATATTTCCATCTAGGATATAAAAAATCATATGTCATAAAATCGGACATAACATAGTGTTTAAATGGTCCATCATCGGAAAATAACTCCCGCAGGTTGAATCACCATGGTGGTAAATGATGAGAACACCTTTAGGAGCATATTCAAAGTGAAGTACCAGAAGTGTGAAGATTATCTGGAAGACTTCCGCAGATTTCATCAGAAAACTTGCACAAGCTTTCTCGTCAAAACTTGGCAGACAGTTGCAATTGCTAAGAAACACCAAGGAGTAGAGTTATCGCCCCCTACGGAAGTGCAGCGTTCAAATGCGTACACTGTACACGTTGAACAAAACCCTGTAAACGGTGATGTTTATTCACCCAGTCTATATGATGAAAAATTATAATTTTGCAGACTACATATGTGGAGCCTCCTGGGTCATCCATTGCCGCACCGATGGATATCAAAACGTGAAGGTAAACCTGGAGTACTCACATGACTTTCAGGTTGGTAAGCCGAACATATGTCCAGAGAATAGACCTCTGCCTGTTGATGCTTAACTGCATGTGTGAGATGATGAGTCATCTTAAGAACGCTCGTGAAGTGAGGCTGTGTGAACAGGAATTACGAGATAAGAATGTGTCGACACGAGGTGGGTAATTTACGCACGAGGCACAAGAGTTTACACGCATTGAATGCTGTAGTTGGTATCACCACTTCTTCACAAACTACAACGAATTTCAACTGGTCTATAACTGCGTGGACTGTGACAATGGGGATCGCGCAACGTGACCAGCTGGAAGGATGAGGAGGGAACGGCGCTTTCCAGCGCCATCTGAAACGACACGCGGTCCACCTTTCACTGAGTCTTCTTCGATGGTTACTCTGTGGGCATACCAGAATGATAATTACGTGTATACTTCAACGCATATATGTGTGTATATTTACATGTATTTGTATATTTATATGAGTATATAGACATATGTTCTTGTGCGTACACAACTATACATATTTATGTACATATGCGTCCACATGTATATGTGAACACCTAGGTGTATACATACATAAATCTATATATGTATGTATGCATACCTATGCAGACATGTGTACATGTTTACGTAAACATGTATTTTTATATATAACTAAATGCATACATACGTTTACATAAATGTACATGTATATATGCATTCATTATGTATATATACACATGAACATATATATAGGTATAAGGATATTGTATGTATATGTATATATACATATATATACACTCATATACCTATCTACATTCCTTAACCTACGTACGCACATAGCTCTATGTGTACTCATTCTTCACCGTACATATATACATACATGCATATGTATATACATAAGTAAATATAGATATACAGAATTGTACACGATTGTATATATCCGCATATATATATATACACGTGTGCATATCTTCATAAAAGTGCATATAAAAATGCATATGTGAAGGCATACGCACATGCATTCATGCACACTCGTATACATAAATATAAACACATATTAGGTGCATTTCTCCACGTCCACCTAGAATAAACAGTTGCCCAGAGAGGAATTTGCGCTTCGACGACATCCAGTGAATTATTAATTTCTGCAACAGGCAAGCCAGGCTTTATGGATTTGTGTATCAGTCGTACGCGTAAAACCAAAATGAATATTGGAACTGACCCGAAAAAATGACGCCCAGACAGTGATAACAATCGATAACCGATCGAAAATGAAAAACCAACCCTCAGGTGGTTGACTCCGGGGATTATTAGTGAGACTGGAAAATAGAGTGCAACTACCAAAGTATTATTAATTATTGTCGCTACATAGCTGTCCTCCAGAAAGCTAGTAAGTATTACAACGGCCTTTGTTATTGCGGAGAGGAAGGAAAACTCACATATCATGTCTTTTTTACTGATCACAATTACAGGGTGATACACGCAAAAGATGATTGCAAGTGGTAGGGAATGTCAAAGTTCGGGGGTGAAGAGGGGTCGGTCCAAAATAGTTGCTTCATTTATTTATGTTATTTAGCCTTCGACGCGTTTCTCGTCTATCGCAGTGGCCTGCCCAACCATAAAATATCTTGAGAGGGAGGGAAGGGGTCAGGTTTGTCCAGTGTTGTACGATAGGTAGAGGGGAGTTGTCTTCCAACGCACTGTGTCCAGATTGCCTAGAAGAGAGAGAAAACACGGTGAAGTACCCGCAAGACATGCGGAAAAGGATAACTCACCATTTCAACGTATCCGGTGGACTGAATAATTTCACAGCCGACGTTTCATAGACACTACAACTTTGCGTGTCACTGGCTTTGGTTCTCTTCTTTTTTATCCTGTCTACAGTTGATGGACTCAAAAAAGAAAAAAATTAGTAGGCGAATAGACCTGGTCCGGAATAATGCTAAGGAATAGTACGTGGTGTTTAAACTGACAAGTATCCTCAAGCAGGTCGTATGAGTGGATGCCAGGTGGACTGGAATGAAGCTCATGGCGTAGGTTTGGCGCCGGTAATGTTTTCCGCGCAATCACTCAGTGTGAAATGCTGTTGGCCTAGAGATATCCATGGTTTGCACAGACAAGATGGATTATCCTTGCAAACGTGCGCAAACAATCGCATGGCTTAACACAGCTTTTGACACGGTGTTCCAAAAACAAGTGAGCGATGGGGATCTAGGAGGTCTGTGTGTCGATGAACAAACAGGAGTGACTGTGCAGTGAAGTCATTAATGTTAGTCATGTTTTTCTTGCAGTACCGGCTATAGGTAGTGCTCACGACGTTGCATGGCCCGATGCCGGCTAATATGTGCTATGGCTGAAACTGAACCCGAATGGATGGGCGGCAGAGGTTGTCTATGGGTCGGTCGTGGATGTTGAGACTGCCTGATCTCGTCCGGGAATAACTTATCGAGGAATGGTGCTGTGGCAAGCGTTAATGGTTCGAGCCGTGAGGGCGTTCAATTCGAGATGTTTACCGTGCTGCTTACGACTGCCAGAGCTATATATAGGTACGTATATATAGGTATATATTACCGTATATATGTATATTTATATTCACATACATAGAGATGTATATAGAAACAAAGTTGTGGTGTTTAACGTAATTGACAGAATAACCCTGTTGTCCGTGAAAAGGATCGTACTCAAAGCCAGTAAGATGGAAGCACAAGAGTGCTACTGCCTCAGACTTCGCAAGAAAGTACAGCAGAAGCACTGCCCATTGTTGCTACAGTTCACAAGTGAACGTGCAGCCAACGAATTCGTGAGAAGACAAGAGCAAATCAGGCGTGGCACGTATTCTAAGCCCGTAAAAGTGTTTGGTGACCAGACGCCGCTCCAAAGGGAAATATTGCGAGCCAATGTTTCTCAGAAAAAAGAACTTGTCTAACACAGTCAACAATCTCATTGATCTGACTGAGGATCTTGGCTGCTCCACCAGCTCTCTGAACCCGCGAGTCACAGCTGGAAACGCCGTTGCGTCGTCGGTCCAGGCGAACACTGGAAAACAAACCACTTCTAGCTCTGATAACGCAAGGCGCGTTAAAGTTTCCTCAACGAAACTCACGGCCATTGCTAAAAGCACACCTCCTGGTCCTCAACGTCTCCCTCTATCAACTGAAGCCTTGACTAGAAAAAGTCTTAGACCTAAGGCACCCATAGTTACTCAGAGCACTGGAAGAAACAACTTAAATGCCCCTGATAATGACGCGGCTGCGCGAGCAGTGCCATCCTCTTCGTACCAGGGGAAATTATCTCCCTTATATGGAGTAATTGGGAATATCAACTGCAAATCTAAAACACCTGAGCACTGCTCTACATCAACAGTAAGACCTGCGAAGTGCTTACCAGAGAACAGTATTCCGGATTTGCAATGAAAGGGTAATCCAAAAGAACTTCACAAGCGTCACGAATCCGGTTCTAAAAACCACATTTTAAGAAACAACGCTTTGCATGTAGAACTACACATTTTGTCTCCCACCGCTACCAGATCAACCTACGACTATACTAGGGGTCAAGTTTACCATCCGCTATCCAATAGCTCCGTAGTAACTCATCCTCTTACCCAAAATATGAGTGCTACTAGGAACCAAGTTCAAAATAAGTATACCCCAGCAAGTACGTCGTCATCTGATTATGTCAACAACAAAAATGTCGGCCAAAACAGTCCAGTTATAGTGCACCCACCGATATTTCATCAACCGCCACCTGGCCCCTCTCCAAAGGTCTGTAGCGACTATAATAAACAATATTTTGATAGTCGCATTCATGTGTACATTTTCCACGATTTTGGTTTTGTACCCGTTTTTGTTTCAGTCAAGCTACCCATTTTGTAACGTCCGGCCCGGGGCTAAAAGCACAACTCGCTCCGTGCCTCGCTAGCTTGAGGTATTTCTCTGTACACTCTATTTTCCAGGGTCGGTTATAATNTTTCTCTGTACACTCTATTTTCCAGGGTCGGTTATAATACACAGAGTCAACGTGCCAAAATTTGGCTTTTCATTGTTGATCGATTGTTGATGATGATCACTGGCATGGTTTTATGTTGTTGGATCCGTTCAAACAATTGGTGAGCCCGAAAGTTTCGGAAGTTCCGCTACAGTCGTTTCTTGCGTCTTGGTGAGTTCGTTCCTTTGCATTCATGCACATGTATTGTCATTATTGACGCACAAATGGTCAGTTGCTTTTCTCTGTTCATGTATACGTCCGGCATGTAAGCATTTATATGTTTCCTCAATTCGGCTTAATTAGTTGCTATTGATATCTGAACCGCGTAATCACTACCCATTGTCCGAAGTACTCTCCAAGCACGTTGACAGCCTCCGCGTTGGCACTGATGCTCTGGCAGTCCCTCAGTTCCTTGAAAATGACCCTGTTTGGTTTGGTTGCTTATAAGCAGTATTTTTCAACAATGGAATTTTGTCTGATCAACCAAGGTTCTGTCAGTTGTTAGTCAGGCTTCCGAGCGAAGTTACCTCACAGCTACACGATGTTATAGCAAACCAACCGGTAAAGCTCCAGTACGGGACTTTCAAAAAAGAGCACTTGTTAACTGAGCAACACCCACCGAAAAGACCCGAGTACAGAAACTTTTCCATAACCTCAAGCTAGACGATAAACGCCATACAACGCTGCTAGCGCAAACGCAGCAATTCATCAGCAACTTGTAGAGACATTCTTGGTTTGCCACGTATTCCAACTATTTTGCTGTTTATTTTGACCGTTGACACTATTGATATTGTTTGGTTGCATGTCTGGGTTTTCTCGTAGGTTCGACCGCCCAAGGTCACAATTACAATTACACTTGTACCTTCCGGATGCTAGCTACTGGTCTGTTGCGCTTTGCTTCTGTTGTGTCTTGCTTACAGCTCGCTTTCCCGGTCTACTTGCAATAAACGTCGTTGTCCTATAATCAGTTTTTCTGATTTAATTATTGTGGAGATTAGGCACGATTCTAGACAGAAACGTACCAGTCCTCTACACCCTGCCCTCAACAACTTAACACGGACTTGATGACTTGGTCCCTATAGGGTCCATCTTCGAGTTGTGGTTCACAGTTTACCGGACTGTCTTGGAGTGATTCACAAAGACAGTGGAAGTCTTGCGAACAGAGTCTGCGTTGGAGTTAGGGTGAACTTGACGCGGGGGGCAGCTCAGTTCAGGTTACAGGACTTGACGGCTCATGCCAAGAATCGGCCAGTTTCTTGCGTACTTCGCTCGCGTGATTTTTGTCACCAAAAATTCCCAACACGTTGACGAGGCATGCACCAAATATATTTTCATACATCCACGCTGCTGTGTGGTTCTCCATCCTTATAAATACAAACGAGTACTACCTGTAAATTAACGTAGTCCTGCAGCTAAGTATATTGCCTATCCGGAGTCTACTGTGACAGCGAATGTATTTGTTTTGTATTTTGAAGTTTAGACCAATCGGAAAGAAGCTTGTTCAATAATTCAGTAGGTCCAACAGGTCAGTTACAGTCCAAGAAGTTCCTGAAATGCCGTCGTCCCGCTTCTTGGTTTTGCATAGAAAAACATTACTACGGACAACCGTCGCCGGGAGTTGTGGATATGTTCGTGTCCGGGAGTCAGCAGAACATTGATCAAGATGAGGATAGTGGGAACTCCACCAGTCCCACTGATTTCCTCCACAGTTGAGAGCATAATACTTTCATGCTGCCCCTTCCTCAAGACAATGCAGCGAGGACCAGTAGCGCGAAAGGTGTGGTTTCCCAGTAGTTTCGGTCATACCTTGACAATCAGATTTGGATCCGCCTACACCGAACACGTGAGCTGCTGAAATGACAAGATTGCGTGAGGCGAGTTAAGCTTTGAAGCGGATAACAGCGGTCAAGCATCCAGAGAGGTTGTAGTGGTCGAAAACCGGTTACCGAATGGCCTAAGTGAAAATACAAGCCCATCTCACGTAGTACCGAGCTACCGGTGACACCGAAATAGACGAATACACCGGACTAGTTACAGGGGTTCCAATAAGTCGCGATAATCAAGGGATTTGACTTATAGATGTTCAGGATGACCGCCGCAATATTACAAGTTACCAGTATCTGTGAAGCAAGAATAGTATGGAGTTACTGTGGACAGCTGGAGCACGGTCGGAGCTGCGACGATATTTGTAATACGACGGAGCTAAGGGAAAATTGGTGGGAGACTCACGTAGTGTCGTCAAGCGACCGCACAACAAAGAAACGGGCAGATTGGTGTGCACAAATTTTGCATTGTTGTTGCGAGGTCACTTAGGTCGATTCCAGCAACATGCACGTTGACGCAAAAATGTTGTGCAAACGTGCATCACTGTTAGTAATTGAAAATACGAGAGAACACTAAATGGTTGCACCGTTTCTTTATAAAACAAAAACAATAGAAGTGAGGATTCCATGGGGATAGAAAGAAGGGATGAGAGAAAGGGCGGGACAAAATGGAAGCAACAAAATTGAAGGTACATGGGGCTATTTGTGCCCGGCTGCCAATGAACTTCTTGAAATAACACAGTCGTCCGGCTGCTTCTTGAATGTGTCGACTGGTGGTAGTAGGACAGTCGTCACCGGTAGAATATCCCATGTTGAACAGACTTGAACGGCAAAACTGTCGTCTACGTGTTATACTAAGCTTTTACCCGTGGGCCGTGGGAATCACCGTATCAGCAGTGGCAAAATAGTCCACATCGGGAGGGTTAGAGGACGTGAGATTTTGTTTGTCAGTGGAAGGTGACCTCTTAACTGCTCGCAGGCCGCTGAAAGTAGCTCTGATTTTGAGAAACCTTGCTCACTTGACACGGATACTAGACTGATAACTCTCTAGGTGGCGCTCCTCAGGATGACCCCGAGGCGGCCACGACGTTCCCACAGCTCGGCGCACATGCATGAGGGGTAACTCATAGTAGTCGCCTCAACGGTGTCTGATAGGTGCGTGATAGGATGTTGATTAGGGAACTCTCCAGATTCCCATTGCATATTCTTCGTCCACCACTGCATTTCTTTACCAGCAGCATAACGTTAGTACTAGAGGAAAGGTCAGATGCAACAAAGGTATCTAGGACGCGCTGCCGGTGGACATTATCTAAGACAGCGTCACCGGTGCGGTATGCACTGATGGCGAACATGCATAATCTTTAATTTGGGCCTGTCGAAGAGTGGTCGGTCTTCTACGGACCACTGACTGTGGACATCCCGGTCTCTTCGGGAGTCTTCTGCGTCTTCAACGCCACGTCAAACTTTCCAAAGCCTCGTGTCATTATTATGCTTCAGAAGATAAAATGTATTAACAACTGGGCGGTTGTTGATTTAGGCTGAGGATAATAACGGTTCAAGTATATGGCCTTATGGCACGTCATTTGTGGAGTTGAATGACATGGGTAGCCCACCATTGACTCTAGTTCTGTATGTGTTGCTTGACCCATGAACGAACCTCATTGTATGTGCCCAGATTCGTCCGGCAGTACACTGTACTCGACCTCATCGAACGTCTCCCTGAAATCTAGAAGCACAGTGTCAACTAGGAGGTGCTCTTCAGCAGCTTTTGTCTGCGAGCCAGCAGCAGTCAGTGGGTCGGTCGTGTCCCGGTACCAAAAGTGAGTGAGTATTGAGGTTCTTCCGTGTGAGATCGCCTACAATATTCTCCATCAATTTGGACGTGCTTGGTAGTAGGAAAATCGGTCTAAATTTACTGACGTTCGTCCTGTCTTTGCCCTGCAGATGCTGGGGGACGCCGTGTTTCCAAGTGGCTGGAATGCAATCAATAGGGTGTGAGTGCTGTAACAAATGGGCGAGCGATTCTACCACCTCATCTACGCGCTTCTGATAGTTGGAAACAGTGGTGGCGTTGTTCAGGTCTTATCGGCGCATTCTTTCAGCATGACTGGGGGCACCTTATCAAGCCTCGGTGACTTGTCAACATGAATCAGGGGTCAATTGGCGTGTGCTTTAATCAAAGTGAAATTAGGAGATGGGTTCGAAAGGCGAGTAACATTGAAAGTTGTGACGCATGATCCCGTACAGGCTAACTGGCCACGGATATGTGTATAAAGACCACGTAATGTCTCTGTTAATCCGGAGTTAGAAGTAGAGTGTTCCGCAGGTTTCGTTAGTAATGAAGTGGCAGCTTTCGACCTAGTAAGGAAGACCATGTGTCCAAAAAGTATTTCGGGTCTATCAGCTGTGGATTTTTTAGGTGATAACTTGTGAACGATGATGTCGGTGCGCACGGCTGCTGTATATTGATTACGACGTTCGTATATCAGAGGTGGGGCACTACTTCTGCCTGAATCGACTCGGCTGTGCCAGGTTTCTGGCCGTTTGAAAATTCAGGGTTCATTGTTTACATCAGGCATCCACGTCATCTTGACGACATTTGTAGTGGGACGCAAACTAGGGTGTAAAGTATAGGCACAAGTGAGATCTATTCTTCGACATGCATCACCTCCGCGGCACAGTGGATAACATTTCCTTCATGAAAAGAATCATCTGCAATAGTCTGAGAGTTGGATTGGAGCCCGAACATGCTGGGCGCGAGAGACGTCGAACAGAATGCACTCCGCAATCGCCTACGTCCTGATTCAGTATATCGCGAAACAATCGACTACTGACCTGTAGTGTACTTGAGAGCGTGCAGCGCATCCGCAAATTTCGACTTCTTGGGTTATCCGGACCTCTTGGGCCTCCACCTCGAATCCGTGTGCAATCGCTCAATCGCCGAATCCGTACCGTGTGCAAACAAACTGCACCTCCGATCACGTTAGTGAGCTTTGAGACTGCGATATGTTGTTCACCCGTTCTCCCTGGTCATCCAGAGAAAATCAGGCCTCGCAGACAGGCGGGAATCGCTGAGCCTGGGAAGAGTGAGCGTTATTAGCAGAACCTCCTGGATGTCTTCTGTCTAATCGAGCGTGACATGGGTTTACCCAGGGTGCCCGCCTTGGCGGGACTATCAAAACCTNTTGATATTGTTTGGTTGCATGTCTGGGTTTTCTCGTAGGTTCGACCGCCCAAGGTCACAATTACAATTACACTTGCACCTTCCGGGCGCTAGCTACTGGTCTGTTGCGCTTTGCTTCTGTTGTGTCTTGCTTACAGCTCGCTTTCCCGGTCTCCTTGCAATAAACGTCGTTGTCCTATAATCAGTTTTTCTGATTTAATTATTGTGGAGATTAGGCACGATTCTAGACAGAAACGTACCAGTCCTCTACAAAATGTCACATGGACGAATCCCTCCTCCGGGAACTCTGGCTTCGAAGATTGCCGGAAGCCACGCAAGCAACAGTTCCCGTTGCTCGTTCACAAACTCTTGTCGAGACGGCTAAAATGGTTGATCAAGCAATGGAGCCTTCTGGGCCGTTACTTGATTGTCCGAGTGTACCACAATCTGTTTCACGTTCTAAGTTGGGCACGTGCGTTCCCGACAAGGTGGTTACCTTGAAAGGTGATCCACAAAACATTGAGGCTCTAAGAGCAGGAATCGCAATTCCGCGACGTGGCTTGAACTAGCTTTCTTCAAGCCGTTCTTCAGGTCTCCGAACTAGTATGTCACCCAGGCGCCATGTACCGCAGTCAAAAAACGACCGTTGGTACCACGAACATTTCGGTAGCCTGGCGAAACTGTGCACAAAACCCTGCACACATGCCTCACCAAGGCGATGCACGCTCAGCATCCGACCTGGTTTAATATTCACGGGTAAACAAATCTGGCGGCTGTGGTTTCACTGGCCATCTACCGGACAACTTTCCAATGGAGTGGCTCTCGCAGTCGCAAGCAGCACGGTAAACATCTCGAATTGAACGCCCTCACGGCTCGAACCATTAACGCTTGCCAGTCGTGGTAAGGAGCTATTCAATAAGGGCCTGCTCTAGTCCGTCAGAGTTGTAGGTGCTGGCTGGGTATCTGTTGGAGACGGCGGGTAGGTAAGCCCAAGTCAAAGTCGGTATCGTGTATAATCGGCCGTAGCCCGGTACGTTGCAGCACTCGTGATGGATATCGGCCATGACGTTCTTTTTGTACTGATTGTAATTACTGAAGTGACGTGTCAGTGAGGACAAACAAGTAGCTGTGTGTCTGGAGGATCTAGGGGTAGCGAGTGAACAAAAACCTTGTGGCACAGTTTTCGACACAATTCGGTACGCTAACAAACGCGTGCAAACGTTCCTATTAGGTAGAACAGACACGTTTGGTACCTATAGAGATCCGGAACAGCATTTCACACTGAGTGATTGCGCGGAAAACATTACCGGCGCCAAACCTACGCCATGAGCTTCATTCCAGTCCACCTGGCATCCACTCATACGACCTGCTTGAGGATACTTGTCAGTTTAAACACCACGTACTATTCCTTAGCATTATTCCGGACCAGGTCTATTCGCCTACTAATTTTTTTCTTTTTTGAGTCCATCAACTGTAGACAGGATAAAAAAGAAGAGAAACAAAGCCAGTGACACGCAAAGTTGTAGTGTCTATGAAACGTCGGCTGTGAAATTATTCAGTCCACCGGATACGTTGAAATGGTGAGTTATCCTTTTCCACATGTCTTGCGGGTACTTCACCGTGTTTTCTCTCTCTTCTAGGCAATCTGGACACAGTGCGTTGGAAGACAACTCCCCTCTACCTATCGTACAACACTGGACAAACCTGACCCCTTCCCTCCCTCTCAAGATATTTTATGGTTGGGCAGGCCACTGCGATAGACGAGAAACGCGTCGAAGGCTAAATAACATAAATAAATGAAGCAACTATTTTGGACCGACCCCTCTTCACCCNGATAGACGAGAAACGCGTCGAAGGCTAAATAACATAAATAAATGAAGCAACTATTTTGGACCGACCCCTCTTCACCCCCGAACTTTGACATTCCCTACCACTTGCAATCATCTTTTGCGTGTATCACCCTGTAATTGTGATCAGTAAAAAAGACATGATATGTGAGTTTTCCTTCCTCTCCGCAATAACAAAGGCCGTTGTAATACTTACTAGCTTTCTGGAGGACAGCTATGTAGCGACAATAATGAATACTACTTCGATGGTCGCATCGCTGTGTACATTTTCTGTGAATTTTGTTTTGAACCTTTTTCCTTCTAGTCCAGCTACTCCTCCTGTAACATCCGCTCAGAGGCTTGAAACACAACTCTCTCCGTGCCCCGCTAGCTTTAGTTGTCCCTCTGTGCGCTCCATTCTCCAGTTTCGCTAATAATCCACGGAGTCAACCACCTGAGGATTGGTTTTTCATTCTTGATCGATTGTCGACGTTGATCATTGACTTTGTTTTGAGTTGTTCGATCTTTTCCAATAAGACCCACTCTGTCATCCCACCTTGATACCACTCTTCCAGCACTTACTTTCATGGAGCCAAACGTTTACGTCCAGTCGAATATGAGCAGAAACTTGATAAACTCTTCAGATTAGGCCTTTCCATGTGATATATTACAACACACTGTCTCATCTGGTTTGAAGTTCTTCAGAATTTCAGCTGCTGTACTTGACAAGAAGAATTCCATCAGTTTATTACTCATGAACGCAAGATCACTGGTTAGTAAGATGCACATTTTCGAACCCTTTGTCTTCTTCTCCAATCCCCATATCATTCTCGTAATTGAGACGTGGTGCTCTCCCGACACCCCAGACGGTCAGATGAGCATCGTAGAATATCATATGTTTCGTACAGATCGTCTCAAAGGACGAGGATGCGGATGCATTATTTACCTAAGAAAGCATTTTCCGCAATAACAATTGATGAGTCTATTCTCCATCAACTCGAGGACGCGTTCTGGTTATTGGTCTATATTAGTTCACGCAAGCTACTTATAGGATGCATACACAGACCGCCTAATGCTGCCAACAGTGATTTGACTGACCTTACGGAGTTACTGAATCATGTGTCCAACATGCCTTGTGAACAATAACTAGTAGGCGGTGAATGTAATATGCCTCATCTCCTGGACCTCATTCTCTGCTCCAGCAAAACGGACCAAATTCCTTTCATGCATTCAACCGAATGGATGGAACCAACATGTCCCAACGCTCACCACAAAAGGGCATATATTGAAGCGCATATTCACCATAGGCATTTCGTCTGTTCTACAACAATTCTCAGGAGACGAATACACTGTCGTTGAATGTCTGATTGGATTCAATATGGCTACCATACCGGCAGTTCTTTTCTACCGTCCGATCGAATTCATTGATTTGAATGCCTTCTCCCTGCTATAATCCTTAAATTGGAATACCTTATTTTCGCACATCAGACCCAAGTATAGCGGCCGGAGAAGTTATCGGACATCTAATGTTTCGTATCGACGTTTTAGCACCCATTAAAACAAATCTTGCCGGCTCGTATGTACAAGGTGAAATCCTTACTGTTGAGGGGAGACTGACAGGCTTAGAATGCTTAATTCCAGGTACGAAAGAACACTATACTTTTCCCTGGTCATGCAACTGACCAAAATGTTTGAACAAACAGAACGTCAGACGCAACTCTGTCATATAAACAAAGAGAAACTCGCGCTCCGTAGTGAATAGAGATGCATAAAACTAGTGCAATTGAGAGACGGAGAAAGTCCATAGGGACCCCGCTATGAGAATTATTAATCTCAAAGACAAAACGATTATCGATGACCCTGTAGCGGTGTGCGAACTATTCAACTCACACTTCGTTGCCTCGTTCAGCGTATAAAGAACCCCGTTATCCGCCGAAGTCCCAGCGAAAACAACTAAGGTTTTGAGTAATGTTCTAATTGATGTTCGAAGTGTTCGTTCACAGTCAGCTAGCACTAAGCCGTCAATCCATCCTGGACCAGCTGATATCCCATCACTGGTCGTCAAGCAAGCAGGCGAGGATATACCCATCCTCTTACTAAATTTGTTAAACCTGTCACTCCTATCTGGCACCTTCTTTCCTCAGTGGACAACCTCAACCATTATGCCTCGTCACAAGAGTGGTCCAGGGCAGGACGTCAGTAACTATCGTCCCATCATTCACACGTCAGTCTGCTCGAGGATGTTTGAAAGATAATAAAGTTGCACAGGGTCGAGTTCTTAAGGACACAAAACCTTACAAACCCTTCACAGTACACAAAACCTTACAAACCCTTCACAGCACGGTTTTCTTAGTGAACGCTCTTGTATGACATTTCAGCTGGAATTCCTAAACCATATATCGACGTCCGTCGATGCAGGAAATGCAGTAATTAGCATATTATTTTACATGCAAAAAGCTTTTGATCGTGTGCCTCACGAACGCCTCTTGATCAAAATAGCATCTTCTGGCATACAAGGTCCCTTGTATAGCTGGCTGTCGTCACACCTCAAAGGTCACACTAAAACAGTCAAAAGGCTGTATCAAAAAGACGTTCAGTCTACTAGCTGCGAAACTGCCGCTGTACAAAATGTGTGCTCGGCCTCAACTTGAGTATTGCACTTTCATTTACTGCCATCTATGCATGTCTGATAGGCTTCCGTTACAAAACCCTTACCGATCGTTCACCAAAAGCTTATTATAATATTCCTCTTCGCTCGCCTACAAACGACGATGTGAAAAACTTGGTGTTGATCCACTTTGGTTGCGTAGACTGCAGATGAACCAGACACTGCTGTATAAACTTATACACTCGGATGCGATTATCACAGTGTTTACCGTCCAATTACAACACGGTCTTCCATAGAGTCGAAGAAATAAGGGTTCCACCTTACCAACCTTGATAATCCGAAAAAATATAAGCGCAGACTTCTTCCTCGTGAAGTATTTCTATATTTGAAATAAAATTCCAAATGAAGTCAGGGCCAGTAACAACATTCAGCGTTTTAAATAAGAGTTCGACAGCTATCTTACGTTATCAAACACCATGTCGCTCTTCAAACTCTGTGTATCACCTGATGATCTTTTTGAGTGTGGTCCAAGAAACATTCAGCCGTCAGATGCCTATTATGTATATGTCCAACCCCCTGTCTAACACCCCTCGGAAACAGCCAGCTTGAAACAGTTTGTTTTATGGTTTACTCACAATATCATTCAGCATTTGGCCTACTGCGCGCTCACTGAACCATTTGCAACTCAACATTATTAATGTGTTTATTCATTTATATGCATTGCCCAAGTTGCTAGTAAATGTGAACTTGGTGTTTAATAATAAATCCAGAAGAACGATGTCATGTGAACTTCAGTTATCACACGGATTCTTCATGCGGCCCCCCAAACCGTCGACTCAATTCTCGGTTTGCCCGATTGCATCCAAAGCGCATAGCGAAACTGCGACGACAACCAGTAGACGGAGTTATATATTCCAATAATCATAGCAATAATAACATCGTATGAATTCTTTGCCGGAAAATTTCCGCACACACACTGTTTTCCATAGTAGATGTTATAAACCCAGATTTTCTCTTCTAACGTGTTAAAATACAATCTCCTCCTCATCCCCGTAAACATCTGTTAAGCGGGTAAATTTTTCTACGACGCATGGATTCACAGAACTTCATCTTAGCTAAACGGTTCGCGAGGTGTTCACATTTTGAAGTTTTTGAGCAATCGACGAAATCTTGTTTCGGACTCTGCCAAATCGTTTTCTGGGTATTGGGATATTCCGTCCTGCCTCGCCAAAGCTGATTAACCTTGACATTTCCCGGACGCCAATTTTACCCCCGAAGGCGAAACACTCCAAAAATGCGTTCGGACGCTGTAATATACCAGTGAAGAGGGAGAAAAGGAGTGCGTTGGTAACCGTTTATGTAGAACACTACTACAAAGTAAGAAATCGGTAAGAAACGATATGGGGCATTACGTCGCGGTTCAACCAGCCAAGTTATCTCCAATTGATGCCTCTTTCTCGACGACTGTACGAACCGCCTGCTCTGCAGCAACATGGAGAGGGAGAGCGATTAGTCGCGGTTTCAAAACGTACTACGCGCGTCCTCTTAGTTTCAGTTCCATCTCACACTATCCCCTACTACGTGAGACAGCGTCCACAATGTTACACCCGGGCCCCCGTCTGGCGGAACCTCGACCTCTGACCCTAACTCCGGCACATCATCTGCAGCTCCTCCTCCCAACTCGTTGTCCGTGCTATCCATGAATGGCTTCAGGCGGTTGTAGTTGACGACAATATGTAGACTATTTGGGGACGTCGGTTTCCATATCAAACAAGTTGAGTCAGATGTTGCACGTTCTACGACAAACGGTCCTCTCCATTGTGTCTGCAGTCTCGCAGGGACACCTGGGGGCATCGTTTCCTTGTGTAACCATGCCTTATCTCCATGTCTCAAGGGGGTCCCGGAGACCCTTTTCTACTAGTACTCCTTCTGATGCCGGTGTACACTCTGTAAGCGTGTTCTCGCCATTTCGTGTGCTAACCGTAACGCATTGATCAGCTTGCAAACATATTCGGCTACCGTGGGCTGTGTTCGGACGGCCGAGGGCAGACAGATATCGGAAGGTAGTCGGATTTCTCGGCCAATCCACAGGAGGTGAGGCGTTCGTTTAGTAGACGCATGAACACAGCTGCGATAGGCTAGTACACACTTTGGAATCGCCGGATCCCAGTCGAGCGGTTTGCGATCTCCAAACGCTTCTATCAATTGCGAAAGTGAGCGATTGGTCCTTTCCACTTGGCAGTTGTTTTGGGGGTGATAGGCGGCCGTTCAGGTTATGTCAATTTCCAGGATCCGACAGATTTCTTGCTATAACGCGCTTTCGAAATTGGATCCCTGGTCACAGTGCAGCTGCCCCGACGCTCCCCAGTGGCACACCCAGTCCTCAACGATCGCATTGCCAACCGTTTTTGCATTAATGTGGGACAATGGTACTGCTTCACACCATTTTGTAAAATAGTACACCAACACAAGGGCAACGTTTGCCTCTTGACGTATCTGTTAGGTGGTCCATGATGTATACACCAACTAACTCATTTGGATAGCCAGTATTTATTGGCTGAAGTGGGGCTTTCTGTTTGTTCTTTGGATCCTTGAAACTGCCAGATTGTTCACACCGATGGCAGAAGTTCGTTACATCATGACGTAAATGTAGCCACCAAAAACGTTTTCTGGCTGCTGCGTCCAGTGTTTTTATTCCGACATGTCCCAGATATCTATGGAGGTTTTCTAAAACTTTGTTCATCATTGATCGTGGGACAGCGATTCCCTTGCAATAGTTAGGCCCGTAATCGAGAAACGAAACACTCTTGCTCATCACCAAGTGGTACTACATTGCCCATAGGCAACGACTTTTGTATCCTATCTATTCCGCTTCTTTATTTGTGGATCTACTACTCTCGTCTCGTTGTCTCTCGTAAATAAGCGCAGTTTCGGGATCAAACGTTTGGGCTGTCTGCCTTCGTCCATAATCCGCGCCTTGCAGTCTGACTAGTGTTACGTGTTGCGCACTACAAGACGGGCAGTCTCCATGAACACCCCGGGCCTTCTAGATGACGCATCTGCGTTGGCGTGACTTCGCCCAACTCGATGTTTACGCTCCATGGTATATTCTTGAAGAATCCCCTGCCACCGCGCAATCTAGCCCTCTGAGTCCTTAAAGTTCTGAAGCCAACAGAGAGATTGATGGTCAGTGCGAACGGTAAACCGCCTGCCTAACAGGTTACGCCAGAGATGTTGTACAAGGAAAACCAGGGCTAGCATCTATTTCCTGGTCATGCAATAATTTCTCTCTTTTGCCTAGAACGCGGCTCCCGTAAGCGATCACTTTCTCGTGTCCATCAGCAACTTTTTGTGACAATACGGCCCAATGGCATATTCACTAGCTTCAGTGTCTAAAATGTAACCGCCGGTTGCAGGTGACAAGCCTGGGAGCAACAAGATGGGTGCGGAACATAAAGAACGTCGGAGGGTCCCAAACGCTCCTTCGTATTCTTCGGACCGATCAGACTGTCGATTTTCTTCTGGAATAATGTACAGTTGGCTGGCGATACGTGCGAATTCCGGTATAAATCTTCTATAATACGAGGCAACGCCCAGAAAACCACGTACCTCCTCAGTGTTTTGTGACGTAGGCCAGATCATAACCTGCTCAACTTTCTTCGGGTCCGTTCGAATGGTGCCCCCAGAAATCGCGTCCCAGATGTTACTTCTTTTCACATTACCTGACCCTTTGAAGCGTCGAGAGTCAGGTATACCTGCGACAACCTCTCGAAAACGTTGGCTAAATTTCCCAGGTGTTCATCGCTTGTCTTCCCGTGGACGATAACATCATCCAGGTAAACGAGGCACCGATGGGGAATGAGGTCACTCAATATCCGCTGCATCGGGCGTTGGAATGTGGCGGGGGCATTCGATAACCCAAAGGGCAATGTTTGGAACTCATACAGCTCTGTAGGCACCACAAACGCCGTTTTAGCTCGGTACGATTCATCTACTTCTACCTACAAATAGCCTGAGGCTATATCCGGATGGTACTCCCCGGAGCGTTAAACAAATCATCTATGTTGGGTAATTGGACCTCATCCTTGGTGGTGACTTTGGTTGACTTTCTGTAGTCAATATATAGTCGTAAACTACGTCTTTCTCCTTGACCAGCACCACAGGAGAGGACCCTGGGGAGTTCAACGGCTGAATTACAATTTTCTGAAGCATCTCGTTAATCACCTTGGACATTTCTTTCTGTAGGGTCACTGGGATACTTCTGCGTACCGTCTTTATTGGAAGAGCGTTTTCTGTGTTCATTTTGTATTTCAGCACATTCGTTCGCCCCAGGTTGTTTCTACTTCAGACGAACTCGTCACTGTGATGGAGGATTGCCTCCCTCAACTTAGGTGTGCCTTGGGTGTCATTACAGCACCCTGATCCCCTGAGTAACGCTTCGATTCGTGACCCTACATCCACCGGAGCGATATGCAGAGTTCATTCGGAGCCGCTATGGTCGTACAATGATCCGAGAAACACCGTGCGTGATGGCGTAACCAGCTGACGTTTTGCTAAGTCTAGGCAGCATCCGAGACGCTTCAAGAGGTCAATCTCCATTATGCGGCTTACTGGAAGACTCGGGACAGCCACGAATTTGTATCGGAGTGTCTGATTAGCTACCTTTACCATAGATGCTATTAATCCTTGGGAACTCATGTACAAACCGTCGGCGGTTGTTAGCTTCCAGTTACAGGGCTATAATTTGTAGTAGCCAAGTCTCCTAACCACATCTGATCTAATCAATCTGCAAACTGCCCCCCGTATCTAACAATCCCACAATAGTGGTGTTCCCAATCTTTAACTCTACGGCAAAAGGCGAAGTTAAACATGGGCTGATTGCTGATGGAATATATATCGTATTGTAAATTCGCTCACCAGAGTCTATGTACCGTCGCCGTCGATGAGAAGTATAGGGCCGATCATCCCAACCACAGTATAAGGTTCCACGTCAGGGATGTGAGCGAAAGTGGATGGGTGTCGTTTCACGGGGGCCTCTGTAATTTGGTGCCTGACCACGGTCCCATGTACGACGATAAGCTAATGGACGGCGTTCATTGTGCAGCGTGAAGCACGGTATTGTAGGAGCCTCAGGGGCGGTGTCAACTCTCTCTAAGTCCTCCGCACTTTTCAGCGCCTCGTTCAATGCGGTTGGAGGACGCGGTAGGATCTCACGCGTGATGCTCATTCTAGACACAACAATGACCAACTGCTCCGACACTCTTTTGTCATGTTCTTGGGCGGACTCGCCGTTATACGCCCGCTCGGCGAGGTATCTTAGGTATCTCACAAATGCACCGACCCTCTCGCATGCTTGCTGTCGCCCTCCTTGAAACTGTTCCCTCCATTGTGTTGGCAACCTAGATGAGTCTGACAACTGGCAGAGCTCTTGGAAGGTCCTGTCGCCGATCTCGTCATCCATCACTTGGCTGTTCAAGACAATATCCAGCGCCTTACCTGACAGGAGACGAGGGAGGGCCATTTTACGCCGAGCAGCGGGAAACTGATCGATGTAGAGATTTGCCATGCTCTCGCATCGTCGATACGGCATCCCCAGGAAAAGCTTTTCCGGCATCGGTAAAGGGGACATTGCAGTCGCTGGTTGTGACAGAGAATGATTCTCAATCGCTCGTGTGAGAGTGTCTACTGCCTCTGTCATCGCGTCGGTCAGGCCCTCGTCGTTGGGGTTCTGATCACCTTCCGCCTGTTTTACTGGCATCTGTCTTCTTTTGCCTTGGCAGGGTCGCTAAATTGTAATATACCAGTGAGGAGGGAGAAAAGGAGTGCGTTGGTAACCGTTTATGTTTAACACTACTACAAAGTAAGAAATCGGTAAGAAACGATATGGGGCATTACGTCGCGGTTCAACCAGTCAGGTTGTCTTCAATTGGGACCTCTCTCTCGGCGACTGTACGAACCGCCTGCTCTGCAGTAACATGGAGAGGGAGAGCGATTAGTCGCGGTTTCGAAACGTACTACGCGCGTCCTCTTATTTTCGGTTTCACTTTACAGTCAATCTCCCCGATGACCTTGAAATATTTAAAAAATTACAGATCCCCCAATTTTGCAGGATGTGAATCAGTGTAACATTCTATTTTTAAGGGCTGAATTTGTGAAGCAAACGAACTATCTTCTTTTTTGTTGTTGGCGGCAAAATTTCATAAACTACAGTCATTTGCTTTTTGTCCACGTCCTTTTCGACAGCGGACTTCATGTTTGTGCTACTGTTTAATTATCCGTTTTGTATCGTTTGTCAATTTCTGTGCATAACCCAGCGTGCTACTCACATATGCGTTATTTACTTATATGTGTGTGCACCTTTATATGTGTATATATAAGTATGAATATGTGTATAAATATGCATATAATTGCTTTTCTCCACCCCCTTCTGAAACAACCAGTTGCCCGATGAGAAAATTGCGCTTCGAGGTCATCCTGTACGTATTACTACCCCACACGAATTTGTTTTTCCTGGGCACGGAGGGGAATACTCTCCCAGATGCCAGAGGCGACTGTGACGAAAGGTTCGAAATTTGCGTGCTCATCAGTGGTTGGAAGTGATCCAACAAAATGACAGTCATTGATCACTATCAACAACTGAAGAACAGTGAAAAACCAAGACTCAGCGCGTTGACATCCGTGTATTATTTTTATTGACTGTTGATATTGTGAAGGTTTGTTGCGTTATTTTGAGATTGCTGAGCTTAGCTTGATGTTGAAATTTGGCCCTAAGTCTTGCTGTCTTCCACAAATGAACTGCATCACCCATCCTTGTTCTCACACCATCTGCTTTGACCGATTCCGTTACCCCTGTTTAGTCCGAGCCCATTAAACTTCTAAATGCCAGAATCAGACATTTCTCTTCCATATTTTCCTTCGCGTAACTTGTGATTTTTGCCGTTCCTCGATGCATGCACAGTCCTTTTGCTCTGACCCAACCAGTGACCATTCGTTTGAGCGAGCTCAACCCGTTTTATGGTCCACCATTGTTGATTGGTGTCCGGCTGTCGATTTGTTGTGCGTGCACTTTCTTTATTTGATTTTTGAGGATCTACAACTTCGCGGTGAGAGGCTCAGTTTTCTTGTACATTGATTCAGTCAACACCGCTTTAGACCTAGTTATTACGAGCGCCTTCTCTTTAACCGTTCTGAGGATAGATTATTTCTGCCGTTGAATATTGAGGGGCATTTACCGGATCGAGAGATTACGCGTAACTCGGTGTGAACTTGAATCGTTAGCAAATGATTCAATAATACTCGAATTCCTCAACATCTGACCGAGACGCTTGCACTCTGATAAAGGATGAATAAGAACGCTATCCCTTCATGGAATTCCGGCATTCTGCAAGAATGCCGGAGTTGGACATTGTAGAACTTTCCACCGGTCCTAACATTCATGACGATATCGAGGCTGATTCTGCCATCCGTGACCAGCATTTTGCCAGCGGACGATCAAGCACTTCTTTACCAATCGATACTGCTACAATGTCCCATGAACCACTCCCCCTGTTGAACGAGAATCATTTGGATACCCATAACTACGGTGATGACCCCCATTCTATTATTTTCAATTTTTTGAAGTACACGAACGATTCTTTCATGCCAAATGTTTTCAGTAATTCGAAAAACTTTCTTAATGATAGGGACCCACCTGAACTTAGTGCCCCTGCAAATGAATGCTGTTTGTTTGGGGCCCCTAGAACTAAGCAGGGATCTGGCCCATGGATAACGATAGGAACGGTGGTAGCCTCAAAGGAGAAGCTGGAGAGTGTGTCCAAATCCAGTGCTGTTTTGCACGTTCTGCTTAATCGTGCTCTGATGAATGTTCCTAATGAAGTTTTTGATGATCTGTTAGAGAAATAGCTAATCTTGAAGGTGGAGTGGCTCGATTTCCAAAAAAAGACAGGGTAGGGCCGCGGAATCTAAGCCCGTCCTGACAGCAGGTGCTCAGTTAAGTACACCATGCCACCCTGGTCAATCGAAGGCCTCCGGAAAAAACCTCTTCTATTTAGAGCCTGTCGAGTCGTCAAAGCGGGCTCTCAGACCTTTCGTTCTTGGAGCTAGTCTCCCGAAAATCGAGGTGGATAAGTTCGATGGGTCACAAAGCACCATTTTAACTTTCTCAGAAATTTTGAAGATAACATGGTAGACAAATTAATTGACGAAGTATCGAAGCTTTCACACTAGTTGCATTATTGTCGTGGTAGGGCGGAAGAGAGAATTAAGCACTGTGCACTCTTGCCAATGGAGGTGGGTGTTACAGAGGCTATGAGGAGTTTTCACCAGCAGTTTGACCGCCGGCTTGATATTATGCGAGCGGTAAGTAAGGAGGTTTTCATGGATCCTAGATTAGTAGCTGACGACGTTGATGGCCTGTGTAGACTAGCCAGCCAAATGAAAAGTTGTCAGGCGATGTTACTGCAGCTGGATTATGGTAAAGAGCTAAACTGTACGATTAATCTCATCAAAGCAGTTGAGCGATTGCCTCATCATCTGCAGGAAAGATGGGCAGAAGTTGTCGAGTGTATAATTGATTGCGGGAGGGAACCTAATTTGAGCGATTTGTTACGTTTTGTGGGGAAAAGAGTGGCAGGCAGTGCTAGTAAGTATGGTCAGTTGGCTGCTGGCTCAGAAAGCAGGACGAGTAACTCACCATCCTCTGGACATTCCGGAATCAGATACTCAAAGTGCAATGTCGAATTAGATGTGCTTCACGAGAAGGTGAACTAGTAGTGTCCGGGTTGTAAGAACAATCACGATATATCCAATCGCGGTTGGTTCAGCTGTCAGTCTTTGGAGCAACGTAAAGCAATGCTGAAGAACACCGGACGCTGTTTTGTTTGCTTAAAAGCGAACCATATGGCCAAGTCTTGTAGAGTACAGATACGATGTGCGGTATCGGGTTGTTGTCGACGCCATCATACGTTGATCCATGAGGATAAGCCTTAACAGGGTAGGGAGGAGACGACAAAATCATCCTTGTGCGGTGCTACGTCAAGTGTAAATGGCATGTGTCTAGGTTTCGTCCCGATCATGTCGGTTGGCCCGGAAGCGTCAGTGACAACGTAAGTCTTTCTGGATAACAAGTCTGACATTACATTGCTCGATAAATCTATTGCAAGGACAATTGGTTTGCAGGGACAGCCCTGCCAGATGGTGTTCCGTACTCTACACGGAACTTCTGCAACACCATACAATGGGGTATCGATTGAATTGCAATCGTTGGATCAGGAGCATTCCATCACAGCTGATTCAGTTTATACGATGAAACAGCTGCCACTAACTCAGGCTGACGTTGTCCACCAATCAGAAGTAGATAGATAGACGCACCGGAAGGGAGTTTCCTTCAAGATTTTAATTAGAACCGGCGCATGAATTTTGAAGGAATGCGATGTCCCTGAAGCACACTGGGTGCTTGAACAACGACTGGACAGCATCAGAGCCTTATGCGAGTAAGACCATTTTCGGTTGGAGCTTCCGAGGTCCATGTTGCGCCAAAGCCCGGAATGAACACTGTATAAACCTAAATGAAGTACGTCCGGTATCGTTAGATGATCCGGTCCGAAGGATGCATGGGTTAGATTACACTGACGGATGCACTTCGGAGAACAAAGAGCCTTCTCTGGAGGACAAGCGAGCGCTGAATATGAATGTTAGCAGTGTAATACTCAGGCATAGTCACTTTGCGGTAGGTTTGCAGTGGAGACAAGATAGATGGATATTGCACAACAATAAGGGGATAAAGGCAGATGTTCTATCGTCTAAGCCGATTTACTCCCTTATTCGTGGGTTCACTCCAGTACGTAACGTTTTGCTATGGACAGATTCCACAATCGTGTTGCAATACCTACGGAACACTTTATTGCGTTTGGCAGCTTTCGTTGCCAGTCGTGTAGGACTTATCCATGGCCTTACTTCTTTATCATAGTGGGAGCATCTGCCTTTAGAATTAAATCCGGTGGAAGTGGCTTCCGGGAGAGTGTCACAGGCCTTGACCAAGGAGATAAACCTCTGGTTACGGGGTTCCAGCTTTCTGGGGAACCCAGAAGAGCAATGGCAGAAAATGCCAACCTTGTGCTTGTTAAAGTAAGACCCCAAAATTAGGCGCACTCTTGCAGTTACCACAAAACCGGGCCTTAATTTTATACTGCACCAGCTGGTACCAAGGTACTCCAGTTGGACTAAGTTACGGCGGGCCATAGCTTGGTTATCACGTTACGATAACTTTGTGTCCGTGGTAATATCCGCTAGGCAAAGCGCATCAATCAGATTAGGAACCCTCTGTACGTGCGAAATCAATGCCCTTTGTATCAAACTAATAAAGCTCGTGGAAACGCGAGAGTTCTTCGAGGAACTCAGGGTCCTGAGATTGCCCACCGTAAGTCCGCGTAAGGTGAGTAGAATCGAACGTTTGCTGCCAGCGTTGATAGATAAAGCACCGCATCTTGGCCGTAGAATCCGATCAGAAAACGGAGACGGTGTATAGCTGGTGATTATTCCCAGTCGCAGTGCTGTCACAAGTCTTTTGATACGTCACTATCACGAGTTCGAAGGGCATATAAGTGCCTTCCATGTGCTTGCTAGCATCAGAAGGCGATTTTGAATTTTGAAAGGTATGACGGTCGATAACCGAGTGTTAAGTAAGCACTATCACTGTAAAAGAGTTCATGCTGTGCAGTGAACTCAAACGATGGCGTCGTTTTCGTCTCTGAGGGCGTCGACGGACGGTTACTCATTCAGGTACTGTGGGGTGGATTATTTCTGCCTATTCAAGGTGCCTACAAGGAGAGACGAGCTCAGACGATATGGCTGCATATTTACCTGTTCACAGACTCTGGTCATTAACATCGAAATGGCCTATTCCATGTCTACAGACTGTTTTATCATGGCCCTGGTGCAATTTCTGGGAAGGCGGGGCAAGCCAGACGCCATTTACAGTGACAACGGTTCCAAAGTTGTTGGAGCAGACTTGGAGCTAAAACGGAGGCTACGACAACTGGGACGGTGCGCGTTGACAGACAAACAATCGAATCAAGGAATTGATTGGTATTTTAATCCTACCGGTACAAGTCATCGGAGCGGGGCTTGAGAAAGAATGATCCGAACAGTGAGACGAGTTCCGTCGTCGGTAACAAAACAGCAGTTAATGAATGACGAGTCATTAACCACCTACATAGTGGAATTTGAACGAATCGTCGAAGATAAGCCACTTGTGTCTGTTTATGATGATGCAGATAGTCCCCAAGTACTTCGTCCTAATGAGTTGCTGTTGTTGCGCTGGAATATAAACCTTAGTACAAATGAGGTAACAATGTGCGAAATTCACACCGAGAGCTGAAGACAAGCACAGTACTCATCTAGTGTGTTTCGGAAACGATGAAGGTGTGAATACCTACCCCAGCTGCAGGTTACACTTGAGTGGTTGGAAGATTAAAGTGATCTTCAAGTAGGCGACGTAGTTCTGATTCACGAAAGAGCCTCCAGAGGTTTTTGGTCCTACGGTGAAATGATAATGGTATATTTCTCCCATTTTTGAGAAACACCCTCAGTAAAGAGTGGTTAACGTAGAGAATTTTAAGCATATACACATTAGAACAATGAATATGGAAATTGTACGACGAATCATCTACGTGAATAGAGCAACAAAACAGACAAAACCAGACATTATATGAACAGAAGATTTAATTTTAAGCAGAAAACTTTGAGCTACATACTTCTGAGTCGATAATACTTGGGATATGCACAATTCGATAAAATAGTTGGTTTGTTACATAAATTGGGATCACTGGCCAAATGCTTAAGGTCGTGCCAGAAGGTGTGCCTGGAGGGTGGGCGGATGTATTGGCGAATAATTTGAGCATTATTCCATTTAGATAGTCCCGGGAAAATGTGCAGAAAACTTTTCATGATTGGAGCAAGGTGGGGACGCATATACTTTCGCGGGGAAATCATGGACCTCTCGACCGGACGTCATCTTTCGCTCAACTTCCAAAGAATTTTGAGGAGCTCGCTATATACCCAACCATCGCGGAATTTCAAGTGTCCGGATGGGGTGGGATGATTTTTCTTGCCCACGATATATCAGTGAGACCAAGAATAGAGAGCGGAATCACGCGACAAACGAGAGAACGTAAAACTGACTACGTGAGCTATGACGAATAATGGAACGTATGACAATCTGGCATAACCTTCTATGTGACATCAATAGAATTGTGTTAGTTGATGAAATATATCTCACAAGGGAACAGCTGTTATCAAATAACACCAGAAGTGATCGATTATAAGCTTTCCCCGGTGTACGATGACTGCCGGATTCAAATGTCAATTACCTCTGTACGGCCGGTATATAGATTGAGAACAATGTTTGATAATACTGAGAGGTTGCCTGGTAGTCTATCAAGGGAGACAAAGGAAGAGTTGCGACTCGAGGTTATTATGCAGTCAAGAAACGAACAGGTTGAGTTTATTGCCAAATACTTTCAGCATGCCCAGCTTTTGCATGGTGGTTTACAACACTGGCACACAAGCTATCAATAAGTATGGGATGAGGGTGTACCAGGATGATTGAGTTGTTACTAGCGGACATGTATGACACCTGTACGTGTTGACTATATACATGTTTTCTTGTTTGCTGGCAAGTCTAAAAGTACGAGATCTATCCTGTAAGCGGTAGCTTTGATCGGTCCGGGGGGTGCGTGGCTCAACATCACGCGACACGGAGGGTTTTTCCTCAGATGTTATCGGGTCCGTATCCGAAGGTACCTTTCCCATTTTCAAGTAGAGCTTGAAAATGGACATGACGTTCATCATTGTTAGAAAATTTTCCAGGTTTCGTTTGAATCGGTTTATATTTCTTCTGGATCTAACTGCAAACGGGAGTTTGTTCCAAATGTGGGAATACTTTACTGGGAAATAAGTTGAACGCACTTTCTTCGAGATTTAAGAAGTGCCAGGGTGAAGTCCTTGTTTCTGAGGTTGTACTTCGACCTATGTTGTAAACGACTCGCCAAGCTGACGGTGAACTTACTGTCATAGACCAAATTGTATATTAGTGAAAGGTCAAGCTTGAGTCGCCGTAACCAGAGAGGATCGAGTGCAAGCGTCCGGCAGCGTTCTCTGTGGCTCAGAGAAGATGGATATCCCTATAGGGTTTCCGTGAATGTACGTTGGAGGCTTCCCAGAGTTAGCTTATCAGGCTTGCGCAGGTGGCCATATATGAACGTATAGTGCTCAAACTGGGGTCGTACACAGAGTTTATAAAGGTGTAATCGTGCAGCAGGTAGGAAGAGAATGCGTTTA